>JAJIBD010009899.1:0-59221 GCA_021461705.1 Cryptotis parvus | reverse complement strand
CAGCTGGGCACAGGGAGAGCCAGTAGCAGTTCTGCCCCATGTCTGTGAGTCATGACACACTTCAATCAAAATATGCATGATTTAAAAATGATCACATTTTAAATCCGGTAATACATTCATCCGAGTTGTATAATAATCCAAGCTGTATTACAGATTCACCACCAGGATCTCACCATTCTATAAGGAAGTGATCACTGATGTCAAAAGAGTGGTTCAGCAGGGTGATACCATTTCTCCGAAACTCCTCAGTGCCACCCTTGAGAACATCTTGCAACAGAATGGGAAGGAATGAGAGTGAAGATAGATAGTCGGCAACTACACCACCTCTGCTTCGCTGATGACATTGTTCTAATAACACCAAACATTAGCCAAATGGCACAAAGGCTGGCTGACTTTGACCGAGAATGTGGAAAGATAGGTCTACATCTGAATCTCAACAAAACTATGTTAATGAAAAATGAACTCATTCCAGAGGCCCCATTCACTCTCAATGGAACAAATATCTCTGAATGCAGCAGTTATGTGAACCTAGGTCGAGAACTGAACATGATGAATGACCTAAAACCTAAGCTACACAGGAGGAAGAGAGCAGCATGGAATGCCATCAAGAGCATCGAAGAAATAGCTAAAAAGGAGAAAGAACCTCTGACTCCAGACACATCTCTTCGACTCCACTGTTCTCCCTGCATTAACATAGGCCTCAGAGAGCTGGGCCCTACAAAAGCAGGATGAAAATGCTATTCAGGTCTCCCAAAGAGTAATTGAAAGAGCTTAGCTTGGAATATCACGCATCACTCAATTAAGAGAAGATGTCTGGAGTTCCAACATCCATGGACGATCCAGAGTCAGGGACACTGTCATGTTTGCCATCGAAAATCAGATTGGCTGGACATGTAATGCGATTTGGAGATGACCGCTGGACTAGAGCCATTACCGACTGGATCTCACAGGGCGTCAATAGATCCCGTGGCCACCCACCTACAAGATGGTCAGATTTCTTCATAAAGACCCTGAATGAACGGTTTGAGGCTCTTCGTATTCCTGAAGCAACCAGTTGCCATTGGGCTACACTGGCACGCGATAGGGTCAATAGGAAGTATTACAGGTGCCCGCTCGAACAAATTGATGTATAATCGGATGTCAAGTGATCAAGTGGCAAATGATCAAGTTATCACATTTTTAATCAAGACATACCATCATAAAATTATGAAGATTTACTCAAGTCATTCTGTCAGGCATTTCTTTTTAAAAGCTTATGCAAGGGGCTGGAGCGATAGCCCAGCGGGTGTTGGGCACCATTACTCCGCCCACTGCCACATTGCCTTTCCGCGCATGTGCAGGGTCCTGTGTCCCGCGCATGCGCAGAGTCCCTGGCATGGTGTGATTGGGCTTTGTCCAATCACGGCATGTTCGTCAGCTCATAAGAGCTCGTACGACCTGTGCCAGACAATGGGAGGTAGACACGTCGAATCACACCATTTGCGCCAGCCAATGGGAAGTGGACACGTCGAATCACACCATTCGCTCCAGCCAATGGGAAACGGACATGCCAAATAACACTGTATAAAAGCAGCTTGCACTAACGGGTCTGGGTCCTTTCGCCATCACAAAGTTGAAACTAAAAGAGCTCCAGTAAAGCGTGTTCTGAGAAAGAATCCTGTTGTGGTCATTCTTCACCGCGGGGCAGTCGAGGGGCATCTCACAAGGGGTAGGGAGTTTGCCTTTCACGCGGCCGGCCTGTGCAGGCCTGGGTTTGATTCCCAGCATCACATATGGTCCCCGAGCACGCCAGGAGTAATTCCTGAGTGCAGAGCCAGGAGAAACCCCTGAGCATTGCCAGATGTGACCCAAAAGAAAAATAAAATGAAATAAAAAGCTTATGCAAGCCTGGATTATAATTCAAAGCTTTTTTATATTTATATTTATATTTAATTTGCATTTGTATTTGTATATTTATATTTATATTAAATGCATAATCCATGAAGTTGAGACAGTATTTGAAACCTTATTTTGGGGTATGTATAAACCACATTTTAACATGAGATTTGCTAACATATACATATGCTCAGAGAAGTATTAATGAAATAGTCATCTGAAAATTACACATTATAAGTACCGATTAATAAACATAGTATTTCCTGTAGAAAAAATGTCACAGAAAGAGAGTTGTTAACAGGATCACAGTATCTGAAGGTCAGGTCTCAGGAGGTAGGACTGGATTCAAGCTGTTTCTCCAGTCATAGAATAAGGACCAATGCTGATAAGTGGTTGAAATAGGGGAATAAAATATGTTTTATATATAAATATATTATTACAAAAAAATAAGAAAGAACTAGAAACCCTAGTAATAGTTAATTTGAGGGAAATTACTAATGACTATATCCTAGCCTCCCATTCATTTAACTTGGACTCTGGTACAATTATGGAGCTTCTCTGAGTTTCCATTCACTCTTTTACAAAATGCAAATCTTTATATGTCGGGAGCTGTTGAGGTTCCCAACAGTACTAGGACAGAAATTCTCTTCTACCTCCAAGGCCGCTGGAGAACAAATGAAAACTCTTGAGTCGGGCGCAGTTCCAAAAAGGTTTCTAATAGTACAAAAGCTCTACCACCACAATCCAAATCTAGCTCCGGTCAGAACTTAGACTATACACAAGGGCCTACGTCTACCACCAAAGAGGATCCCACCAGAGAGGAGTCCTACCCAAAAGGAGACCTACCCAAAAAACGGGGCAGTGCCTCATGTCAGTCCCCTTATATGCACCAAAGTAATCCTAACTGTTGACCGGAGGGTCCTGTCAACAAAAACCCTAAACAGCTTCTAGATAGTAGAAGAGTGTAGAATGGCGGTGCCACACACTATTATAGGTATAAACAAAGGATTATGCCAAGGACTAATCCCTTCTTCTGAGATTATCACTTATGTAAAATACTGGAGAGGGGGGGCTGTCTCAACATAGCCAGGGTGGTAGTCTCCTAGTAAATTCTAACTGTCCCATGCTGGGTGCAGTGGGTATAGAGAGGATATGTGCCCAATATAGAAAACATAGAAGTCTTAGTAGATGTACAATAATAAATAAGTCAGAAGATACTCATTTAGAGTCAAGGTGACTTCTGTAACTGCCACAACTTCCATCAGTGTTTGTATAGGAGAGGGATCTCATTAGTATGAATCTTGGCTTAAAAACATGTAAATAGAATAAGCTGTGAGTGTATAAAACAGCAAAGCTCCCAAGCTAGCTAAGCCTGTCATCCAACACTTATCCAAGATGAAGGTGGGAAAGCAGCTCCTGATGCTGAGTAAAGGAGAAGATAATGGAGCTAACAGCTACCATGGTTCTTTCTATCTTGATGTTTCTATCATTTTACAAAGAGATTATTTTTCATTTCATGGTGAGAAACTGTTGCTGAATATTATATTTAGTCATCATATATATATATATATATATATATATATATATAATGAATCACTCAGGAATCACGCCTGGCGGAGCTCAAGGACCAGATGGGATGCTGGATATTGAACCCTGGTCAGCGGCGTGCAAGGCAGGCGCTCTCCCTGCTGTACTGTGTCACTCTGGCCCTAAATCCAGCAAATTTTGACTTTTGATATACTTGCTTCATTTTTAACTTTTTGGGGCACATCCGGCTGTGCCCCTTTAAGTTTCATCTCTAAATGCTCGAGATGAGACCCTTTTTTTGAGAGTGTACCACCTATACGGCATAACCTGGCAAGCTACCTGTGTTGTATTTGATATGCCAAAAACCAATAACAATTATGGACCTCATTCTCATGATCTGAAGGAATGGTTTGAGGCTCTTCCTGTCTCTATAGCAAGCAGATGCCCTTGGACTACACTTGTTTACGACAGGATGTATGGAGGTTTTACTGGTGCCCGCTGGAGCAAGTCCATCAGCAACAGGGAGACAAGTGACAAGTGATATATAATGATGAATGCTTGCTATGTACAATTACACTTCTAGTTCTATATAGAAATAAAAATGTACAGGATTTTTGTCACTTATAAATTTTAAATTATGCAAAAAATAAAATGGACATAGAAATAAGAGGATATTTACAGTATTCAATTAATACTATATAGGTAGTCACTACTGTGCAGAAAATTAAATACAATGAGAGAATAACTGAACAAAGATGTTTGGTTAATTTTATTATGAAACCCATTGGAAAATGTGATTCTCTTAAACAAAATTCTGTGACATAATTGCTGAATGAGATTAATATAGCTCTGCTAAATACAAGAAATCAAGCTAACCATTTCTATATGCACTCTGCATAAGTGAATGCTTATCTGGGAAATACTAGACACACATCTTACACTTGCCCCCTTCAGATTATACCCCCATTCTTTTTAGGCATTTTACATTTTCCTGTGAAAAACATCAGTTGTAAAAATTTAAAAAATAAAGGGCTAAGGGATAGTATAGGGGTTAAAGTGAATGCTTAGTATGTGGCTGAGACAAGTGATCCCAGCCACTCCCTCTAGCCCCCAGAATCACCACTGCCCCTGCATCAGTAGGCATAGCTCTGTAGGCCCCAGTCACTCCCAAAGTGGCTAGGTAATTCCCAACATCACAGAGCCTAAGCAGTACCACATTCTCAGGTCTATGTATTGACCTACTGGCCAAATTTGCCAAGAGTCACCAGTAGGACCCCAGACCTCTGAGCATTGCTTGGGAGGCTCCCACCAAATATAATATAAATTAATTAAAAATAAGCAATAAGTAAATGAATTTACTTACAGGACCTGTTAATCTTGATACTTTCTCAAATTCTTCACCAGCCTCTATTAGTGCTTCTTCAGTTCCAGGTAAAGAATCTATTATTAGCAAACGAATAAATTATATCACATACAGTTACTTTCTAATCTAAATATCTATAAAAAATATGCTAAAGTGGTGCAACAGTTGTTGAAAAGTTATACTTTTTGACAGTTTAAACGTAGCATTTCTAAGGTAGAGGAGAACAATGGAGCCTGGAATGTGTAAGAGTCTCAGTTACCTTAATTATATTTGAGGATTGATATAGGGATTAAGGTGCTTGTTTTAAATGCAGCTGACTCCCCACTGGATAACTGTCACTGCATGGTCATCTGGGTTGGACGTAGCGCCAAGGAACCTCTGGGTGTGGTCTAAAACCCCCAAACAAGCAAATAAGTCAATTCTTCATTTTGTATATTATTTACCTAAATGTTGAAACTTGTAGTTATTGTTTTAATTTAGAGACCTACTTTTTTTTGGCTATACAAGTTAAATACCATTTATTTCTCCTTTAAATTAAAGAGATTAAATTTCTTTAAAAATTTGGAGATAAGTGCATGTTATTAAAAAGAGGGCCGGAGCGATAGCCCAGCAGGTAGGGCTTTGCCTTGCACGCAGCCAGCCCATGCAGGCCCAGGTTCAATCCCGGCATCCCATATGGTCCCCGAGCACCGCCAGGAGTTATTCCTGAGTGCAGAGTCAGGAGAAACCCCTAAGCATTGCCGGGCGTGACCCAAAAAGCAAAAAAAAAAAAAAGAGAGAGAGAGAGAGAGAGAGTCTAGGCAGTATCATGGAAAATGTAAAGAATGTTGGTAAACAGGAAATGCTAACTAAAGGTCCAACGTGTAGAGTATTGGGAACAGGAAGGGAACTCCAAGTGTGATACTGACATTTCTGCCCAGCAAGACTGAAGAGAATCTGAGATGGAAGCATGTAATATTAAGTTTTCAAAGCAATTTGGGATTAACTACATAATTTGGGAAAATTTATATGGGTTAATCCCAACATCGCAGAGCCATAACTATATGGGTAATTCCCAACATCGTAGAGCCTAAACAGTACCACATTCTCAGGTCCATGTATTGACCTACTGGCCAAATTGCCTATATGTGTTGGGAATTACCCATATAGACAACATATAGTTAACTGTACCTTTCTTAGGCAAGGATCTTAATTCACTGGATTTGAGAATTCATATTTTTACAGAGGTGAGTAGATAGCTAAACAGGCTGAGTGCATGCTTTCGCCTGCTGGAGGCTGAGGTTTGATCTCCAGAATCACAAGGTCTCCCAGGATTTGATAGAATCACACTCAATATAAAGCTGGAAGTAGCCAGGAATGAGTGTAGACAAAAGCACATAAAACACACAAGAGGATTAGCATTTAGATTCCTTTTCTATTGGCCCTTAAACTTGGAAACACACAAGTCACACAAGCAGTGGAGATAATGACAATATCTTGGAAACACACAGCAGTGGAGATAATGATAGGCAGTTATGGTGATTGTTAGAGGATAATGTGTTTGGATTATTTCCTCTTTTGTCCATCTTAAAAGTGCCACTAAGTGTTGGATTTAAAACTCACCCAAAGAATCTGGGATTATTTCATCTGGAGAATGAAGTATTTGAGACATCTCTTCTGTTCTGTCAGCCAGATTGTCTCCTTGAAGTCTAAAATAATTAAAAACATTCAGTGAATCTTTTAATAATATTGACTTGTGAAATGTAAACTTTTTTCTGTTGGATCTGTATAGATTAATTTCTATACTATAATGTCACTTGTCACTTGTCTTCCCATTGTTCATCAATTTGCTCAAGTGGGCACCAGTAATATCTCCATTCGTTGGGAATGAGCCTCATTATTGTTACTGTTTTTGGCATATTGAATAAACCATGGGTAGCTTGCCAGGCTCTGCCGTGGCTCTGGGTTCATCCCAGGGGGCCCAATCTTTTTCTATGTCAGACCATCAACCATCCAGGGCCCTCAGGGCATAACCCTTTGTGTATGCTTGTCACTTGACTACAAGTATGCTTTGTGTATGCTTGTTGCTTGACTCTAGACTATAATATCAGATGAAATTCTTTAAAATTTAATCAAAGATTACCTGGTGACAATGTGATTTCGTATAGAGCTCCAACCTTGCATGTGAGAAACCCTGGGTTTAATCCCTCAAACTGCACACAAGAAAATGGTAAAAAAAAAAATTTCTGAAGTTTTTATAATATAGTGTTTTGTTTTCCTGCACTTTAAGAAAAAGTCATCTTTTCTCCTGTATACATGAGGAGATAAGTCTAGATGGACTCAATTAATCATCTTAGACTAAGTTTACTTCATTTTATTTTCTGTTTGGGGGCCACCCCTGAAGGTTCTCAGGAGCTACTTTCAGCTCCATGCATGGGGATCATGCTTGGCTAAGTTCAGTGTCATTCTTGGCCAAGTTCATATTGATGAAGGCAGACAGGCAAGGAAGGACCCTCATGGTAACATAATTCCTAAGAAGTAAAACCAATAGCACTAAGGTTGAAAACATAGGATAAGACTTCAACTGATGCCAAGAGACCCAGAGAAGACTGTACACCCCTGGAGAGAAGCTCTGGCAGGAACAAAGTCAGGAAAGGAATTTCAAAGAGGATCACTGACAGCTCCCAAATCCATCCCCCCAGGACAACCTCGATAGCAACTGACTTACCTAGCTAGAAAAAAAAAAACTATAAAAGCCACTTTCAACAAAGGAGGATGCACATGTGCTGCTTGTGCCCACAAGGCCAAGAACACGTGGTGCTCAAGCACATGTGTCACTCACGTGTCTTCTCTTGAGATGTGTACAAGGGTTCTTACCTTTAGTGAAGCCCCCACTCTCTCTTGAATGCATTATTCTCTCTCCCATTTTTCTCTCCCTCCTTCCCCTACCTAAAGCCCTCCAAATAAAATCTGTTTTTACTTCACTTTTTTGTCTACTCCTGAATTTCTTTCTGCAAGAAGGACAAGTTACCTGGAAACCCTGGGTAAGGCCTAAGACTGACTTTCCTTTCCTGCAAAAAGTAAATCCTCACTACTGCCTGAGTCCGTGGCTCCAAGAAAAATCAGGTGGTGGGGATCAGGCCCCTGCCAAGAAGACAAACTTGACATCAGTTGTGGCTTGAGGCCACCTTGTGAGGCTTGAGGGACTCAAGGTCTGTGCTGTGCAGGGGCTCATCTCAGACTCTAATAGTCCTAGCATTCTCAGATGGGCCTGGGGCAGCGGAGGCAGATCAAGAGAAATTGACTATCTCCTCCCCTCCTCACATAAGACATCCATGGGTGCCATCACCTTCATAACATGTTGGGGCTGTTTGGGGTCCTCAACAGTATTGGGGTCCAGCGGGTTCCCTGTTCACACTCGGTGCCGACAATGTCCCCTCTGGCCAATGAACACAGAAGTACAACCACCAGTTCTTTGAAAGTCCAAAGCTTAACTTTTTTCTAACTTAACTGCGCATTAGTTGCGACACACCCTCTCCTATAAACACAGTAGGAGAGAGACAGGCACATATAACTACCGCGGAGATTAAATATATAAGGTGATCTTTCTTGGGGAGATCACATCATATGCCCAAACTATGTGTTCCCACTAGATAGATAATTTTCATCGCCCTCAGTGTCCTGTCTCCATCAAAAACCACCTTGCTCTGCTTCAAGGCAAGTCTTGCTCAGCTTCAAGGCTATACACCTTATCTTAGGTCAGAACACTATCTGCTGCTTCTGACCTTTGTTGGGTCAAGGTAGGGCTTCTAAAAGTTGTCCCATATTGTAACCAGGGTGGACTCTTTTCCTGGTACATCTAGTTCCTCATGAAGGACACTGCTATAGGGGAATGAGGAGTTAAATCCAATCTAAATGGTACTGGAGCTTATGGTTGGAAAATACGATGGAAGCCCAGCAGTAAATAATTTAGAGTTAAGATAACTCACCACTGAGCTGCCCAAAAATCTTTTTTGTGTTTATAGAAGAAACAAATCCCTTTGGCGTAAACATATGCACAAGGCTTATAGGAAGGAGAAAAAAATTCCTTCATTGTGAAAATCCAGGGCTAGAAAAAACATATGAAAAAATGTTCATCATCACTAATCATCAGAGAGATGCAAATCAAAACAACAATGAGATACCACTTTACACCACAGAGACTGGCACATATTCAAAAGAGCAAGAACAACAAGTGCTGGCATGGATGTGGGGAAAAGGGGACACTCATCCATTGTTGGTGGGAATGCCGGCTGGTACAGCCTTTCTGGAAAACAATATGGACTTTCCTCCAAAGACTAGAAATTGAACTCCCATTTGACCCAGCCATACCACTCTTGGGAATCTACTCTGGGAAACCAAAAATACGCAGCGGAGACACCATCCCTACTTTTATGTTCATAGCAGCATTATTCACAATAGCCAGAATCTGGAAGCAACCAGAGTGCCCAAGAATCGATGACTGGATAAAGAAGCTTTGGTACATCTACACAATGGAATACTATGCAGCTGTTAGGAAAAATGAAGTTATAAAATTTGCCTATAAATGGATGGACATGGAGAAGATTATGTTGAGTGAAATTAGCCAGAAGGAGAGAGACAGATACAGAATGACTGCATTTATTTGCATAACATAAATATATATGTACATATTATGATACCAATATCCAAGGTCAAGTGAAACATATCAGGAGGTCTTGTCAAAGGTGGAAATTATCACAAACGTGTGGGAGTCTGTTGGAGGACATGTTTAGCTAATCTGGGAGTTTTGTTGTTTTGCTCACTCCCAGCTTAATCTTATTTAATCCAATGTTCATTCTAATGAGATCTCTCTTCTATGTAAACAGTTCTAGAGGGTGTGGCACTTACAGAAGTCACCTTGATTGAATAACTTCTGACTTATACATCTACTAAGACTTCTATGTTTTCTAGATTGGGCACAGCTCCTCTTTATACCCACTGCACCCAACGTGGGACAGTTAGAATTTACCAGGAGACTACCACCCTGGCTACGTTGAGACTATAGGAAGACTATAGGAAGGATCATACTAGCTTGCTCTAAGCAGGCGAATGTGACCCTTTCAGTACATGAGAACAAGATACTCAGAATCACCCTGGTGCAGATAATAATAAGGACCTTGTGGGTACCATCTAGATTACATGAAGCTCATGAAGTTAAGATGTATTACTTTATATCAGCCCCCTCTCTCTCCAGTGTTTTACATAAGAGATAATCTCGGGATTAGTCCTTGGTGTAACCTTTGTTTATACCTACAATAGGGTGTGGCACTACACTCTGTTTAGGGTTCTTTGTTGGCATGACAACCTCCCGATTGGATTACTTTGGTGTATATAAAGGGGCTGACTTGAGGCCCCTTCACCTTTTACCTTTTGCCTTTTGGTTCCTCAGCCTTCAGCTTTTGGCTCCTGCGGCTTTTTGGCTTTTGGCCTTCTTCCCTGTGGGATCTCGCCTCGTGAGCGTTTATTCCCCTTGGAAGTTTTACACGTGGTGCTCGCCATCTTGGCCTACTCGTGGCTGGGGCTCTAGCCTGGAATCCTAAGCATCGGATTTTCCTTTTGCTGATTTGTATGCCTGAACCTGTGATAAGTAAAGCCTTTTAAAACCACATCGGATTCCTGAGTGTTCATCCATTCCTCGCCAGCCGGAGGTAGAAGGGAACTTCGCTTCCCGGCACTGTCGGGGACCCGGCGGAGCACCCCGACAGGAGTCAGAGGCTAGGTAAGACATAAACTGGAACAGTGTGCTAACAATTGTCGAGGGTACTAATGCCAACCTAGAGCTGAGCATTAAATAGAGGCAAAAGGATACACATGACAACCCTTCAATGTATGTTCTGTAATCCATAGTCTGGAGGGGAAGGAAAAAGAGAGAGAGAGAAGGGAAAAGAAATAAAGAACCTGCCATGGAGGAGGGGCTGGGGGAAGGGGGAGGGAACCGGGGACGGTGGTGGGAGATGGGCACTGGTGGCGGGATGGGTGCTGGAACACTGTATGACCAAAACCCAAATATGAACTTTTTAATTGTATATCTTTGTAATTGTAAAAATAAAAAATTAAAAAAAAGAAAATCCAGGGCTAGGTAGGATGTTATCCAACAGTAATGGTGAGAAGGATAAAACCTAGGACAAAGCATGCACCTAGGCCTTTGACCTATATCTTTAGCCCTCATCTTACACTGTCTAAAGGGAAGTTTATAAGCAAAGGTTTCCACTGAAACTACAGTAAGAAAAAAATAGTGAAGAAAATCAGAATTCAACTGACAGTGTAGTCACCTAGGCAGTAATTTCAGAACAATGAGAGGATTTTTCTAGTTAGAGAGGTGAAGATTCTAGTCTTTGTGACTTCCCAGGAGGACCATTATACAGGGTTTACTTTAGAAGAATAATATAGGCACTTTATGTCAATATATTTCTGAGTGTCTCTATTCTCATCTCTACAGTGAATAAAGTAGATGCGCAATATCCATTTGAAGAGGCTGTGTTTATATTCCACTGTGAAACCACTCTATCAGAGGATTAGAGCTCAGTAAAAAGGTTAGAATTCCATGCTAAGAACAAAACAGTAAACTCTTCTAATGTTGAGGGGAATTCAGAGATTAGTAAGTTTATGTGTCTCTTTATAAGCTAATAGTCTTCTATTAGTGCTGGCTATTAATAAATATATAACATGCAGCATTAATAGAAACTTAATAAAAATGCAAGTATAATTAACAATTATTTCAGGCTCAAAAGTTGGACTTTTCAACTACTGTTTAATCATTGCCTTTTTCTCACCTCAGCAGAATCAGGTAATGGTTTGTAATACATATATCTCTTTACCTTTGTCACATTGGTAAACATTGAAAATTATGCTTATATTTCATTTCTAATATTAAATTATGCACATTTCTACATATTTTGTATATTTGTGCTCAATATATTTTTTGCACATGATATTTATTATGTCAAGTACGTTAATTCAGAAATCCTCTAGGGTTATTTATTAATAGCCTGAGAGGGTAGTCAAATGTATGATTTTTTTTTTTTGCTTTTTTGGTGATACCTGGCAATGCTTAGGAGTTACTCCTGGCTCTGCACTCAGGAATTACTCCTGGCGGTGCTCAGGGACAATATGGGATGCCGGGGATCAAACCCAGGTTTGGCCCCATGTAAGACAAATGCCCTACCTGCTAGAATATTGCTACGGCCCCAAATACATATGATTTTTATACAATGAACACATAGATATGATTTTTATATAATGAACACATTTTAAAATTTTACTATTAAATAACAATACCACTTTATAAAAACCTCAGTTATCATGAGCTACACAGCTACAAAGTTGTTCATGATTCGATTTTAAACATATGTTCCAACACCTATAGCAATACCACTTTTAAATGAATAATTATGTTAGATGCTTCTCTAATCCAACCACCTTTTTCTTATTTTTTACCTATTTTTGATAACTAGCAACATTAAGTAACTAGCAATGTCAAATACTCTTTTATAGTTCATTTTATCTGGAACTATTTTATTAAAATTATCAAAGATGAATATAGTGTGTGTGAAATTAAATGATACTATAGGTAATAATGATTAGAAATTGGCAATTAGCTTTAATTGCATTAGAATATTTAACACTGAGTTAAAAACCTAAATGGAAAATCTAGAAATAATCATAAGAATAAAAGTTAAAATTTTTCTTTTGCTCATTTCAAGTTTCAATATATAGGAACATTTTTAGAGTATAATACTGTGCTTGATATGAACAAATGTAAATATGAAAAGAAATTATGACTGCCTCTGATTTCAGAGTTCTCATTTTACTAAATTGGCAATAGTGTAACACAACAAAGTGTGTGGCCTTGAAACTGGCTTATCTTTGCCAAAAAACTGCCCCCAGATAGCTTAAGAATTGAATCTACCATGCCTTGGCATCAAATCTACTGCTAAAAGTTTCACTTTTCACTATCCTTGAGTGCCCTGCCAATGTTTTCCAAGTTGAACTCCACACAGCAATACTTCTGTAAGAGGTTAGTAGGCACTATGCTAACAAGGACCATGTGGGCAGGTCTGGGGAATACAATCTTAAATCTTTTTTTCATTATTAGCATTTTACTCATTTCCCCAAAATCTTTTCTCTGCTTTTCAACACCCACTTCCATATTAAACTTTTTTTTTTTGCTTTTTTGGGTCACACCCAGGGATGCTCAAAGGGTTACACACAGCTCTGCACTCAGGAGTTATATCGGGGTACTCAGGGGGACAATATGGAATGTCAGGGAGCGAACCTGGGTCTGCCTCATGCAAGGGAAATGCCCTCCTGGTTGTAATATCGCTCTGGCCACAATATTCTTCTATATATTCAAATACTAAATAGAATGTATTTGTGTCTCCTTTTCTATTCTGACTACTTTCACCTTTTGTTTCAACTAAACATTATATATAGTACTTCTGTTTTAATAAGAACTGCCTCAACCTCAACCTCATATAATACATAATTCTATGTATTAACTTGGATGTTAGCATTTGGTTGCCTGAAGCTCGAGTCATCCTGAACCGCATTGGCAAAACATTAGATGAAGGACAACCATATGAACAACGTGGCTTTCGAAAAGGATTCAGCACAATCGACCATACTCACACAGTAACCAAACTCATTGAGGTTTGTAGGGAGTACAAGATGCTGCTCTGTGTCACGTTCATTGATTTAAAGAAAGCCTTGATTCCATTGGAACAGAAGTGGTCATCGAAGCCCTAGCCAAACAGGGTGTTCAAACCCAATACATCAAGATCCTTCATGAGCCATATTGCGGATTCACCACCAGGATCTCACCATTCTACAAGAAAGTGATCATTGATGTCAAAAGAGGGGGTTCGACAGGGTGATACCATTTCACCAAAACTCTTTAGTGCCACCTTCAAAAACATCATGCGACAGTTAGAATGGAAAGGAACGGGAGTGAAGATAGATGGTCGGCAACTACACCACCTCTGCTTCGCTGATGACATCGTTCTAATAATACCAAACATTAGCCAAGCTGCATAAAGGCTGGCTGACTTCAACCGAGAATGTGGAAAGATAGATCTACAGCTGAATTTCAACAAAACAGTGTTTGTGAAAAATGAACTAGTTCCAGAGACTCCATTAATTCTCAATGGAACAAACATCTCTGAATGCAGCAGCTATGGGTACCTAAGTCGAAAAGTCAACATGATGAAAGACATAAAACCTGAGCTGCGCAGGAGGAAGAGAGCGGCATGGAATGCCTTCAAGAGCATCAAAGAAATAGTTAAAAAGGACAAAAATCCTCTGGCTCTGGGCACATCTCTTCGACTCAGCATTCTCCCTGCATTAACATACGCCTCAGAGACCTGGGCCCTACGAAAGCAGGATGAGAATGCTATTTGGGTCTCCCAAAAGAGGAATCGAAAAGAGCTATGCTTGGAATATCACGCCTCACGCAGAGTGAAGGAATCCGGAGCTCCGACCTCCATAAACAATCCAGAGTCAGGGATGCTGTCACGTTTGCCAAGGCATTGAAAATCAGATGGGCTGGACATGTAATGTCATTTGGAGATGACCACTGGACTAGTGCCATTACCAACCGGATACCACAGGACTTCAAAAGATCATGTGGCTGCCCACCTACAAGATTGTCAGACTTCTTTGTGAGGACCCTGAATGAATGGTTTGAGGCTCTTGGTATTCCTGTAGCAAGCAGATGCCATTGAGCTACACTGGCACATGATAGGGCCAAATGAAATATTACTAGCACCTGGTCAAACCAATCGATGAATAATAGGATGTCAAGTGTTCAAGTGATCTATATATTAAGACTTTTTTTTTCTTATGGCTGTGAATATTTGACTGCTATGTAAAGTTTTCTGCAATCCATAGGTCACTGTTATCTGAATGACACTGTTCTGTTTGTATGCATCTTAAAATTCCTCAGTCTCCTCAAATCTGAAGATCTTGCCTTCTCCCTCATCTTCCCTAAACCAATAACAATCACTCATAAGTATTTTATGTCAGAAATCAGTAATATAATGTTCTGTTCTCTGACAGCAACCTATTTAGACTCTTCCACTCTCTTTAATACTTTTTCTTCAGTCAAGAAAAGTATGCTTTTTCTTCAGTCCAGTATGTTTTCCTTCATTTGTTTCGATCTCCAGCCACTCTTGATTCCTTTCTTTTTTTTCCCCAGGGGTTTTCACTTTTTTTTGAATTTTTTCATTTATTAAATATTTTATTATACCACCATGAGATATACAATTACAATGTTGTTCATGTTTAGAGGTTTCGGTCACATAGTGTTCCAGCACCCGCCCTCCACCAGTGCCCATTTCCCAGCACCAATGTCCCCAATTCCTCCCCCTCCCATAGCCTGCCTCCATGGCAGGTTCTTTATCTCTTTTCTCTCTCCCTCTCTCTCTTTTCCTTCTCTTATACATTGTGGGTTGCACTACATACACTTAGAGGCCATCATGTGCATTTCTTTGCCTGTATTTAATGCTCAGTTCTAGGCTGGTATTAGCCCTTTCGACATTTATTCACACATGTTCCCTTCTCTGTCTTACCTAACCTCTGACTCCCACACATTTGTGGTAATTTCCACTTTTGGTAAGACCTCCTGATCCACGTTTTGCCTGATTTGGATTTTGGTGTCATAATAGTTATATATATATATATATATATATATATATATATATATATATATATATTTATACATATATATATATATGTCATGCAAATAAATTCAGTCATTCTATATCTCTCTCTTTCCTTCTGACTAATTTCACTCAACATGATCCTCTCCATGTCCATCCATTTATAGGCAAATTTCATAACTTCATTTTCCCTAACAGCTGCATAGTATTCCATTGTGTAGATGTACCAGTTTCTTTATCCAGTCATCCTTATTCCTTTCTTAACCATCACAACTGATTTCCTTTTATTCATCTGGGACTTGGTATCTATGTGCTCCTTTAATTACTGTCCAACTTATTTTGATTTTTATTACTTATTCTTTTCTAACCTAAACTTCCTAAATGGTGTTCATTCATTGTCTTTTTTTCCAGCTTTCATTTACCTCTCAACCTGTCTTAAATTACTTAGTGTCCCTCCTATTCTGAAATGATTGCTTACACAACACTGCTTGACCCTCTAATTGCCATATGCAATGGCAACTTATGCAGCAGGGTGTTTATCTGACTTTGAGCCACACTTTGTATGAATACCTGCTAATACTTGAGTAGTTTATTTGATCTCTTCTGTAACGCTTCTCCTTCCTGGACCCATACTTAATTCTACTGCTGTCTTTTTGGTCACCTTAAAGCTTTATTGTAATTTTTAAAATATTTTTCTCTCTCAATTTTATATATAGTATTTCTTTTTTCTGTATTTTTATTAATATTTTATTATACTACCGTGAGATATACAATTACAACATTGTTCATGTTTTGGGGTTTCAGTCACACAGTGTTCCAGCATCCCTCCCTCCACCAGTACCTATTTCCCACCATCAATGTCCCCAATTCCCTCCCCACCCATAGCCTACCTCTATGGCAGGTTCTTTATCTCTTTTCTCTCTTTCTCCCTCTCTCTCTCTCCCTTCTCTTACATATTGTGGATTGCAATACATACACTTAGAGGCCATCATATGCATTTTTTTTGCCTGTATTTAATGCCCAGTTCTAGGTTGATATTAGCCCTTTCGACATTTATTCTCACGTGTTCCCTTCTCTGTCTTACCTAACCTCTGACTCCCACACGTTTGTGGTAATTTCCACCTTTGGTAAGACTCCTGATCCACGTTTTGCCTGGCATTGGTTTTTGGTATCATAATATGTAGATATTATGTCATGCAAATAAATGCAGTCGTTCTATATCTGTCTCTTTCCATAGTCTTTCTTTTCCTACTCTATGCCAACTCTTTGAATCATTTAACATATATTCTTTTTTAAATATATAAATTGAAGTTTTACAAATCTTTGAGTTCTCAACTCAGGTCTGAAAAAATTCTTGCATAATGTTTTATTATATGTACCATAAGTATCACAAAGACAATATATTCAAAAGCAAACTGGTATTTCCCTTCGCCCTGTCTTTCACTGCACATAGCTAGTGAATTCAAGTCTTGCTAATTATAGGTACTAGAGAGAATCTCTACTTCTGTCACTTTTTAAACATTTCTTCTGTAGTTTTGATGTTAATCTTGATTTTCCTGATTTAAGTATGTTTATAATTTTAAGTAGTATACATTTAAAATTATACATTTAAAATTTTCTTACAGCTGTATTTAAAAACTGTAATCAAAAATCTATTACCACATGACAAACAATTCAAAATAAATCCAATCATATTACTCAAAAGTTTTAAATATCTTAGTGAAAGAGGCCATAATATGACTAGTTCAATAGATTCATAAAAGATTTCATGGAGATAATAATTATTCACAAAATGGAATGAAAAATATTGGTAGATATATTGGTTTGTTGGAGAGGAAGACAGTAACTTCAACCTGAGAATCAAAATAATCCCTGACCCAACAAAGTTTAAAAACACCATTTTTATTGGCTTCCCATCACTGAAAGATGAATTATGGTTTCCTTACCAATTCATGTGAGTTTCTATTGCACAATTCCTACCTATCTTTGCAAATATGCCTCTTGGGTATAAAACTAAGGTTTTTATGCTTCATAAACTCCAAACAGCTTTTACTTTTTGTAAGTACTTTGTTATTAAGCCTCAGTATATTCTATAATTATCTCTGGCAGAATTATTTTCCCCATTTTACTATTTGGTATATTCCTAGTTTGTAATTTTAGATTCATCCCATTTCAAGCTTTTCTTTTAAATGTCTTGCCACCTATGTAAATCTTTCCAAGTTCTTACTTTCTGTCACTGTATCACTGCTTCCCCACTGTTCATCGATTTGCTCGAGTGGGCACTAGTAACATCTCCATGAGTCCTGTCACAAGCAAGTGCAACCCAAGGGCATCTACTTGCTACAGGGACAGGAGGAGCCCGAAACCATTCTTCAGGTTATGGAACTGAGGTCCATAGTTGTTACTAGTCTTTGGCATAAAAAGTAAATAAAATACGGTAGCTTTCCAGGCTTTACTGTGTAGGTGGTATAGTCTCAGTAGAAGGCTCTCAACCCGAGCATTTACTGATGAAACTTAAAGGGGGAAGATCAGGTTTTCTCTTGGATGGAGCTCTGAGGAACTATGGAGTCTGGATGTTGAGAATTACTAACTGCATTATGTGTGGTTAGCTCTGGCTTCTTGCCAGGCTTACTGGTATCAGTTAAACATGCCTATAACTGTTTACTATGTATAAATGTGAAAGAAATTAGGAAGAACCTTATGCAAAATTCAGTATTCTATAAAAATATTGCCACGGCCGCTTTGCAGCCATGCGCCAAGAGACATGTGGGTCTGGCGTGGGTGGGTCTCTCTCTTCCAGGGCAACTGGCATGGAGGTGGAGGAAAGAGCAGGGCCCAAAACTCCACTCCGAGTCCGGCCAGCATGGTCTCTCCCCCGCTCATGAGAGCAAACCTTTGGAGCAATGTTGGACTCGGCCGGGGCATGGCTGAACCCTTTACCAGGAGGTCAGCTACATGGGTTGCTTCACATAGGGCCGGCCGAGCAGCACAGCTGTGGGTCTGAAGTGGATGGGTATGGGTCTCTTCTGGGGTTGCAAATTAGCTGAGTCTGGCGTGTGTGGGTCTCTCTCTTCCGGGGCAACTGGCATGGAGGCGGAAACTCCACTCCAAGTCCAGCCAGCATGGTCTCTCCCCGCTCATGAGAGCAAACCCTTGGAGCAATGTTGGACTCGGCCAGGGCATGGCCCCCTTACCTTTTTACCTGATGGAAATCATATTCTCTCCTATCAAAACTAATGACTTCCTATACCTCTAATTCTTAAAAGGACAGGTACATTAATATCCTCAAATGGGAGAAAGAATACTGTTTAGAAAATTCCACAAGGATTCAGAGCGATAGCACAGAAGGTAGGGCGTTCACCTTGCACAGGGCTGACTTGGGTTTGATCCCGGCCATATTTTAATTGCTTAGATATGCTTGTCAATAGCTTCTAGTTGTATTAAAGACAAGATATTTTAAAATATGTTTTACACAGACTCACAGACATGGGGCAGAGCTGCTACCAGCTCTCCCTGTGCCCAGCCGCTCACGGAGGTGCCCAGGAGGGATGGCGGGTTCTAGCCCTGGCCTGCCAACCCAAAAGGGCCTCACAAGAATCCAGACGACCACCCACTCCATGAGGGCTGCCACCCACTCCATGATGGCTGCCATTTTCCATATCCAGACTTCCCTCTCATCAGAACTCCACCCAGCAGAAGAGCTGATCACAGCGCTGTTCATCAATAAATGCTGGAGATCAGAGGTGACTACAAGAGTATGCCACCCGAGCGGCAGAGCCTGGCAAGCTACCCATGTCGTATTTGATATGCCAAATACCAGTAATAAATATAGACCTCATTCCCATGACCTGATGGAATGGTTTGAGGTTCTTTATGTTCCTGGAGCAAAGCAGATGCCCTTGGGCTCTACTAGCATGAGACAGGTCATATGGAGATGTTACTGGTGCCCACTCGAGCAAATCGATGATGAACGGAAAAACAGTGATACAGTGATACAGTGATGGTTTATATCCTTAAAAGCTGCTTTAGATTGAGCATACTCTAAAAATTATTTATTAGGACACCTATCAGCAGTTAACTCACTTTGGAAATAATGATAGAAAACAGAACTCTATGTATAAAATACATGTATATTCTACATAATGCAGTAATATAGGACAATAAAATTGCATTCTCTTAAGAGTAGTAATGATAATACTGTATATCTTTAGGGTTAAGCAGATTCTAGCCTAAAGTTTACCCAAATGCAGACTATGAGACAAAGGCTTATGTCATATGATCCACAGGATAGGGCAAAGGGAAAGAACTATCACTATCACTATCTTCCCGTTAGTTATCTATTTGCTAGAGCGGGCACCAGTATTATCTCCATATGTCCCGTCTCATGCTACTAGAACTCAAAGGCATCCGACCACTCCAGAACATAAAGAGCCTCAAACAATTATATTAGGTCATCGGAATGACCTAATATAAATGTTACTGGTATTTGGCATATCAAATACTACATGAGCAGCTTGCCAGGCTTGCCGTTTGGGGTGACATACTGTTGTAGTCACCTCTAAATAAAGCATTTATTGATAAAAATGGGAAAGAACTATATAACAAAATACAAAAACAAAGTAGTGATGTAACTTAGGCCCTATAGATGTACTGCTGCTCAAATCACAAGAATTTCTGAAAATCCTGAAGCAATGTATCGACTAAAGCATGTGAGTACAAAATATTTATTTATAGACCCTAGGTCAAGGGTAGCCCATGACATTGATATTCCTCAACTTTTGAATGTAACTTACATTGCTGTTGATTGTCATTAGCATAGATACTCAATAAATCTCATTAGCTATGCCAGATCAGGAAATATTATATAGAGGACATCAACATAAGAAAAGTGCTAAAAGGCAGCTTTATTCACAATAGCCTGAATCTGGAAGCAACCAGAGTGCCCGAGAATAGATGACTGGATAAAGAAGCTTTGGTACATTTACACAATGAAATACTATGCAGCTATTAGGAAAAATGAAATTATGAAATTTTCCTATAAATGGATGGACATGGAGAAGATCACGTTGAGTGAAATTAGTAAGAAGGAGAGACAGATATAGAACGACTGCATCTATTTGCGTAACATAAATATATATGTACATATTATGATACCGATATCCAAGGTCAAGTGAAACATGTATCAGGAGGTCTTGTCAAAGGTGGAAATTATCACAAACGTGTGGGAGTCAGAGGCTAGGTAAGACAGAAAATGGAACAGTGTGCTAACAATTGTCGAGGGTACTAATGCTAACCTAGAACTGAGCATTAAATACAGGCAAAAAGAGACACATGACAACCCTTTAATGTATATTCTGTAATTCACAATCTGGAAGGGAAGGAAAAGAGATAGAGAGAAAGGGAAAAACATAAAGAACCTGCCATGGAGGTGGGCTGGGGAGGGGAGGGAACCTGGGACATTGGTCCCTGATGGGTGATGGGCACTGGTGGAGGGATGGGTGCTGGAACACTGTATGACCAAGACCCAAATATGAACACTTTTGTAATTGTATATCTCACGGTGGTATAATAAAATACTTTAAAAAAAGAAAAGTGCTAAAAAGGGGCTAGAGCGATAGTACAGCAGGGTGGGCTTTTGCCTTGCACTCAGTCGACCTAGGTTCGATCCCTGGCATCCCATATAGTCATTCAGGAGTAATTCCTGAATGCTGAGCCAGGACTAACCCCTGAGCATTGCTGGCTGTGATCCAGAAAGCAAAAAAAATAAATTTTAATTTAAAGAAAAGCTCTGAATGTTGTACCTACATAAAGTTGACTGACACAAGGACTATGGGCAGAAATATTTACCATAAAAGGGAGACAGAATATCTGTAGTGGTTTACAAGTGGGGCTATAATGACAGTAAATGTGTTAAAGGTTTTAAAATATTAGTCCATAGAGGGAATAAAATATCAAATATTTATAAAATTTATTTTTTATTTGTGTCAACAATCACCTTTTATTTCCCATATATGTAATCAATAGGTATTTGTTGATTTACTATTGTTGAAAAGTTCCTAAACTTCCAAAATTCCTCAAGTAAGATGACCCAGTAAAGAGAAAAGAGATCAGCAGTCATTTGGGATATTGACAGTTATAGCAGTGATTTTTTTTTTGTGTGTGTGAGTAATATTTGAGACCAGCTATATATATCCTGTTATCTCAGTCTGCAATAAGAAAGTCAAAGAGCAGAGGACAGAACTATGACTCAGTGGTAGAGTGTATGTCTTGCATTCATAAAGGATACAAAGGGTTTACTGGTTTCAATCCCGATACTAGATATAGTTTAGGCATAAGCCAGTAGCAAGGTATAGCCAGAGTATGCATAGCCCAACATGGTCAGTAAAAACACACTGTCACTAGTGACGGCCATTTTAAGGAGGAAGTTTTAAGTACATAAGCAGTTGGGAAAACAGAGGTGACTAATGCCACTTCTTTTCTGGACTTATAAAATTCTTAAACATCCCTGAGACATGACCCGCCTTTATTTAAGTCTGTGAGTATCAGTACATTGAATGCTGTGATATAATGAAAAATATGAAAATAAGTGAGTTCTTACATTTCCATATTGAAAAAGAAAATATTCTGATTCATAAGCAGAATCTTATGTCATGTTATCCTGCTGTATTATTTATTTTGACCAGACCAAAAACATTCCAAGAGACACTAGCATTTAATTGATGCATAGAGACATGTTTACATTAAATATCAGACACTAAAAATGAAATATGTCAAATTAATATTTTTAACTAATTCAGTTTAAAGGAAATGATAAATTAAAGCTGGATTAATTGAGAAATGCTAATGACATTCCTGGTTCTCAAATGGAGCTTTTAAACTGTTAATATTGGATTAGGTAAAGAAAAAGAGGAAAGGGTATTCCAGGAAAAGAGCTGTGACATTGCAGACTGTATCTATTTTTAGAAAAAGAAGCCTTCTTGAAGGAAAGGTAATAAACAATGACACACAGAAAAGCGAGAAAGAAAACTCAAGCATAACAAAAATTTTACTTCCAATGAGCTGAGACTATAGAGAACATGAAACTCTTTAAAACTGAAAAAAAATGGATTCAGGTGGGTCATCCTGACAAAATAAGTATATTATGTAGCAGAAAGCTTTGAAATTTTTGATAATATGTCTAATATTTCAAAAGTTGTGCTAAAAAAAGTTAATCAATTTCGCAGTGATGAAAAAATCAAGCAGGCAACTTTGGAAGATTTCACAATAACCAAGAAGAGAAAAACCTGGGAGAAACAAGTCCATTACTAAGCCCAGAGAGACCTGAACATGTTTCCATGTGCTGGGATTAGAGCAGTGAGCAATGTTTAAATATTTATCCTCACAGAGCTTCCATTCTACAAACTGAAGGTGTATAAAGTGGTCAACAAATAAAATACATTAAAAGTGGTATAAACTTGAATTAAATATAATGGATGGGATGAGAGTGATAGTATAGAGGGCAAGGAGTTTGCTTGGCACCACCTACAGCCCTTCAACCCCTGCCTGGAGTGATGCCTGAGTACAGAGCCAGGAATAAGCCCTGATCACTCTTGAGTTGGGCCCAAACAAAAATAAATTAATAAATTCATTGTTTTAAAGAATGGAAAACAAAAAAATGTTTGAGTAGGTATAGAAGAGCAGTATACAATTGTGTATCCAGGATAACTTCACAATTTGAGGCTTTTGAGGCAAGACTTGAAGAACTGTAGAATAAGAACATCCTGAGGAAAAAACCATAGCATGAAGAGGGATCAGCAAATACAAGCATTTTGAGGACAATGACAGGGACAGACTAAGTGACAGGCTGAACAGGAGAACATGCTGTCATATACATGGCCTATCACAAACGTGTGGGAGTCAGAGGCTAGGTAAGACAGAAAATGGAACAGTGTGCTAATAATTGTCGAGGGTACTAATGCCAACCTAGAACTGAGCATTAAATAGAGGCAAAAGGATACACATGACAACCCTTTAATGTATGTTCTGTAACCCATAGTCTGGAGGGAAGGAAAAGAGAAAGAGAAAGAAAGGGAAAGAAAAAAAGAACCTGCCATGGAGGAGGGCTGGGGAGAGGGGAGGGAACCGGGGATGTTGGTGAGATGGGCACTGGTGGTGGGATGGATGCTGGAACACTGTATGACCAAAACCCAAATATGAGCTTTTTAATTGTATATCTTTGTAATTGTAAAAATAAAAAAATTTTTAAAAATATAAAAAAATAAATTACACAGGGCCATGTATAGAGTCAAGGAGAGAAACCGAGTCTGCAGTGCTTTCCAGTGAGAGAAGTCAATGGAGGTGCTGAAGCAGAATAGTGACAAGTCTGGACTTCTCTGCCTGTTCTAGAGAACTAGACTGGAGGCTTGAAAGCAGGACATTTACAGGTTTCAGTCCACAAGTGTTCACAGAGGGCCCTGATTGTTCAAATTGTGGAAATGGAAGTAGACTGATTATATATAAATCCTATAGCTGGAGCCAACCATACATCTGAAAATTAGATTTGGAATTGTATGAAAGAGAAATAAACAACGTTGTGATTTTTTTCTTTCCAGGAAACTGAAATTATCATAT
Organism: Cryptotis parvus; assembly: GCA_021461705.1. Taxonomy (NCBI): domain Eukaryota; kingdom Metazoa; phylum Chordata; class Mammalia; order Eulipotyphla; family Soricidae; genus Cryptotis; species Cryptotis parvus. The sequence goes on along the minus strand of JAJIBD010009899.1, from coordinate 35,152 downwards.
TACTATTGTTGAGCTTACAAAAATTGTGGGAAAAGCAAATTTGATGGAGATTAGGTGGAATTTAGTTGGGGCCACGGTGAGTTTAATATGTTAGACACGTGGGTGGAGGTGTGGAGAGGAAGCTGGCTAGGTGTGCAGAGGTCTGAGCAGACGATTTGGAGTTGTGGTGAGACTTGTACTGTCTGGGTTCTAAAAAATCTCTACCAAGAACTTCGGAATTTGATATACTACTATTCAGTTCAGCTATTTTGAAGAATATGATATTCCATTTCATTGGAAAATAAATAGTATATCATAATAGATGTCTGTTAGATCAGGGAAACCACAATAAACAGTTTGGTTTCTAAGAAATTTTGAACCATTTTCTTCAAAGCATTAGAAAATTAACTTATCTTTCTCCTTTAAAGTCTGTTTTTAATTTACAAAACTTCTTTCATAACATCAGACATCAAGTTATTTTTAACTCTCTTTCTAAATATTAATTTTCCATTTTAGAATTCCAGTGTTTCTCCAGAAGTTCTTTAAGGAAAGTCTAGTGTCACTTACTCAATTTTGAAGTCTTCAAAAAGCCAAAAATTGTCATCTGCAACAAAGCTCTATTGAGAACCTCTGAAGGCAAAGCCCTCTATTGAGTGCTCCATGCAGTGTGCCCTGAGATCTGCGCACATTTGCTTGATCTTGTCAAATTGCTTTGCTAGTTTCCTGAAGCCAGTGGCGAGTTCTGATATCATACACTAGCACAGCCTTTGTGAGTCAATACAGTTGTATCTTCAGAAAGAGTCTCTAATTGGAATGTCATTATCCAAATTCACTAAACACTGATATTGGTGTTTTTGCTACCTTTGTTAAAGATCATACATGTTAAGGAACTGGGCTGCCCTCCTCCAGACTCAGTCCTTCAGAGAATTATTCCCTCTGCTCTCTTTTCCAAATCCACTGACTTCAGTTCAGTGTTCTTTTTCTTGGTCATTCCAGAGTGACCCTCTGCAACATAACTTTTGAGTTTTGACTCTGACCTGTGACATTTATTACCAGACTCCTGGGCACTTTTTCTGTACCCAAGACATAGTCCCACCTCCCATGTTTTTCAAACACTTGATCTCCTTTGCCAAAAGAGAATTTTCAACATTATTTATTGGGCCAGGGCAATAATGCAGTGGGTAGGACCTGCCTTGCATGGAATGGATTGGGGTTCTCTCTCTGCCATCCTATCCTGACACCTGCCAGGAGCAATTCCAGGGTGCAGAGAGAGGAGTGAACCATGAACCACACTAGGTGTGGCTAGCTACTCCCAAAAAAAAAACCTTGAAAATTAAAACAGTATTTTTATTTCCCTACTTAAATTTTTTTTATTTTATTTCTTTTGGGATACCACACATTATTTTGCTCAGGGCTTACTTCTGGCTCTGTACTTAGGGATCACTTTTGGTGGTACTTAGGGGACCATGTTGGGTATCAGGCAACAACCAACGTAATTCACATGTAAGGTACTATAATATCTCTCCAGCCAAGTGTAGCCATTTTAAAAGTTTCCTTCTAGAATTTTTTGGTAAGCACTTTTTGCTTTTTCTTTGACTTAATTTTTTTGTCATTGGAGGACAAGTAACAACACACATAGATGTGTGTCTTTTCAGGGTACGGAATGGAATAGAACATTCTCCTTCACCAGAGAGTGTTCCTTAAATTTGTTTTTAATTCATTGTCCTCATTCTCAGTTACTTCTGAATATGAACTTCTAGAATATAATGACTGATGGTGATATACAGATAAAAACCATGTTCTTCTACAGATAATTAACCACATTAAATTTCACCTTTAGCTTTTTATCTCCTAAAAGTGAGATATGGGATAGCAAAATATTTGTAACTTTTTAATTAAATTTATACTTCTCTGTCGGGAACATCGCCGGGGTCCCCGGCAGTGTTAGGACAGAGGTTGTCTTCTACCTCCGAGGACGCCGGGAGAAAGATGAAAACTCACGAGTCCGGTGCAGTTCCAAAAAATGGCTTTTAATAGTACAAAAGCTCTTCCACAGCAATCCAATATGATGAACAAACTCTAGCTCTGGTCCGAACTTAGGCCATACAAAAGAGCCTAAGTCTCCCACCAAAGAGAGAGGATGTCACCAGAGCTGAGTCCTACCCAGAAGGAGCAAAAGGCCAAAGAGCAAAAGGCCAAAAGCCAAAAGCCAAAAACCGCAGGGAGCCAAAAGCTGAAGGCTGAGGAACCAAAAGGCAAAAGGTGAAGGGGCCTCAAGTCAGCCCCTTATATACATCAAAGTAACCCAATCGGGAGGTTGTCATGCCAACAAAGAACCCTAAACAGAGTGTAATGCCACACCCTATTGTAGGTATAAACAAAGGTTACACCAAGGACTAATCCCGAGATTATCTCTTATGTAAAACACTGGAGAGAGAGGGGGCTGATATAAAGCAATACATCTTAACTTCATGAGCTTCATGTAATCTAGATGGTACCCACAAGGTCCTTATTATTATCTGCACCAGGGTGATTCTGAGTATCTTGTTCTCATGTACTGAAAGGGTCATACTCGCCTGCTTAGAGCAAACTAGTATGATCCTTCCTATAGTCTACCTTTAGTCTCAGCGTAGCCAGGGTGGTAGTCTCCTGGTAAATTCTAACTGTCCCATGCTGGGTGCAGTGGGTATACAGAGGAGCTGTGCCCAATCTAGAAAACATAGAAGTCTTAGTAGATGTATAAGTCAGAAGTTATTCTTCAATCAAGGTGACTTCTGTAACTGCCACACCCTCTAGCAGTGTTTACATAGAAGAGAGGTCTCATTAGAATGAACATTGGCTTAAATAAGATTAAGCTGGGAGTGGGCAAAACAACAAAACTCCCAGATTAGCTAAACATGTCCTCCAACAGTTCTCCAATTCATACTGATTGCAGATACGTAGCTGCTATATGTGGATTTTTATCTGGGTTGCTAATTACTCTCCTTGCAGAAGTTTAAGAGTTTTAAAAACCAAATCTGAAAAAAAAAACACACGTCAGCTCAAATCTAGAAATGTTAATGCAGAAACAAGGTAGAAAATATCAGGCATAGAGCAGCGCTGATTCTGAGCTTATGTTTTCCTTGGAACTATATTTACAAGTAGATTTGACTAGGCTGTCAGACATTGACTTCATATACCTTTTCTGGATTATAATGCACACAAAAGACAATACCACGAACCTTACCTTGATAATGTAAAGCATCTAGGGAAATGATGAACTTCAAATTTCCATAACCTCTAGAGTTAAAAAACCTTCGGGAGAAAGTTACTGAACTGGAATGGATGTTGTATGAGCAGCCCTGGGCATTGAATTCCTCAGACTTCCTCAACAAAGTCATTCATGACACTTTTAAACACAATTCATACTTAATAAAATGACCTAGCAGCATATTGGTGTGCTTTCAATTCGCTGTTCTAGAGAAGACCCTTTTTAAAAATCAATTTCAACAGAAGTAGACAACTAATTAAGTCATTATTTTCCCGGTACACCAGAGGTTCTCACGTTTTGATGTGCACTAGAACCTCCTAAAGACTTCTTACAATACACCTGCTAAGCAAATTTGTATTTCAACCAAGTTCTTAGGTGATTCTGTCTCCTTCCCCATAGAGGGCCAACCCTCTGCCATGCACCCTCTTCACACGTATGAAAGAAGAAGCACCTTCTGATCCAGGTTTACACAGTTGTTGTGCAAAGAGAACGGAATACCAAAAACAGAAAAGGTCTGCTGGGGAGGGGGTGGGGGTGTTGACGTTTTTTCTCCCTCTGAACTGCCAGTTACTGACATTTAGCTCAGCACTACTTTTTATTCCCAAACATGTCTGATTCTACTTTCCTAAGGTTAGAAATGCTAGAGTCAGACTCCAGTCAAGATGCAGATGCAGCATTTGACCTACTTCAGGAAATTGCTGGGTCAGCAGACATCTGGCACAGCAGCAGCTGTGAGGGCCTTTTTTAAAGCATTGACTTCTAACAGAGTGAAAAATGGATTTGTAGAAAAGCCAAACACCCTTTTGAAAAACTGCCAAAACTTGTGTTACTTTTCTTCGTCATCTCTTTTCTTTAAACAGAGACCCAAGGCACCAAAACTGAAGGCTGCCCTACTGGTATATCAAATGGACTACCTTCCCTCTTCAGATATCTCTTGGAATCACGTATTAGGTGCTGAATTATTTTGCAAGTAGTCAATAGCCCTCTATTGGTAATACTATAAACATTATAAGTTTTTTCTATATGAAGTAAGGCATTGTATTTTATGCCAACTCTGTGAAATGTGTATATTCCTTTCCTTGATTTTACCACCTGTAATATTTGAAATATGAAAATTAGTTGTGATCACTAGAAGAATTATAAAACTTCAAGATTTTTCTTTGCACCAGAGAGAGGTAAGCTTTTACCATGATTCTACCAGACCATAAATGATAACTGATAATGTTGCCAATATGCAGTATTATAGACTAAGCTATTGTTATTAAATATAAACCACAAAGGAAAGAACCATGGTAACCGATCAACCCTTATAAGAAGGATAAACAGCTGATAGGCAACTAAGTTCCTACTTTAGCAATGCTAAACACCACAGGTTGATATTTTTCTAGGTTTAAATTTGTGGTGAGATATGAAGTTTGACTTGTTTAAGCTTGTGCTGAGCATAATTCTACACAATAAATACACACTTGATAAGAAATGCTTTTAATAGATCAATATTAAATTCCCTTGATTACTATTATTTGAGCACAACATTGAAATTTAACTGATGAGCAAGTTACTGCTTTGTAAAACAGATTAGTTTAGAAATTGTTAAGTATGTGGAGTCCTTGGAGAGAGTATAACAAGAAAGATTGGAAGTCTTTTTTTTTTAATAATACTTTTAAAATTCTTTTTTTTTTTGCTTTTTTTGGGGTTACACCCAGCAATTCTCAGGGGTTACTCCTGGCTCTTTGCTCAGGAGTTACTTCTGACAGTGCTCGGGGGACCATATGGGATGCCGGAATCAAACCTAGGTCAGCCGTGTGCAAGGCAAACACCCTCCCTGCTGTGCTATTGCTCTGGCCCTAAAATTCTTAAGGACAACACTGAATACAAATATCTACATAACTTAAAAAAGCCAATAAGACATAAAGATGTTAGAAAGATTCATCTTCTGACATAATATTCTCTTAGAAGAAGTACACTCAATGATTTACCAGAGAATGTAATACTGCTATACTAAGTTGCAACTGAGTCTAGAATTTATTTTTCGGTTAGGCATACTAGCTGAGTTCTTGAAAAAAAAATCAAATTTGTATGCAATAAAAAAAAAATTTCTCCATAGCATCCAGAGACTCAGACACAATGTAGAGAGCTGACAACCAACTCTCCCTAGCTCAACTGACCATGAGGCTTCTGGCAGGAAATGGGTTTTGAGAGTGGGCCCATCACCTCTGCAAGGCCCAGAAGCAGCAGGATGAGACTTGAACATCACAATAGCCTCCATTTTTACTGTCCGGACGCCACAGCACATCAGAGCCTGCCTATGAGAGATGCTGATCTCAAGACCAGATTAACAGAGGAGCTGAGTTCAAGCCCAAGTAGGCGGCCTTCAGAGGCGGGAGTCACCAGGCATTCGTGAGATGGAGATGGGGCCACCCCTTCCCCTATCCGATTTGTTGCAGAGGCCAGGTGACAACATCCACGAACTGCCCCAGGGCAACCAGCCATAGCATCCAGAGACTCAGACACAATAGGGAGAGCTGACATCCCACTCTCCCCCACATCGTACAGTCATTTATGACCGCGCAGTCCATCAAACTAGTGGAACCAATCATGTCTTAGAATATACTACAATCCACAATGTGCAAGAAATGGAAGTGAGAAGGAGAGAGAGAGAGAGAGAGAGAGAGAGAGAGAGAGAGAAAGGAGATACAGAACCTGCCATGGAGGCAGACTGGGGAGGGGAGGGCGGTGGGGACATTGATGATGGGAAATGGGCACGGGTGGAGGGATGGGTGTTGGAACATTGTAGAACCAAAACTAAAACATGAGCATCTTGTAATTGTATATCTACAGGTGGTATAATAAAATAATTAATTTTTTTTCTCTCCACCCTCTTCTTTAGGAACTATTACTGGTTTGCTCTTGTAATCAGACTTGTGTATAGGCTTTTCTGAGGTTTTTTAGCTATTTCTTTTTTGTTTATTTTTGGTGCACAACCCAGTGATGATCAGAGCGTATTCCTAAATTTGTACTTAAGGATCACTTCTAGCTGGGCTCAAGGAACATCTGGAGTTATAGAGATCAAACCTGGGTTGGCCACATACAAGGCAATTGCCTTGCCCCTCTACGCTCACCCCAGCTCCTCTTTCTTATGCTTTTTTTCTGTTATCCACTCATATTTGTCATGCCACTTAATTTTCACAAGAACATCTTTTCAGATAAAGAAACTTAGATTAAAGCAAGTCAAGTTTTTTCCCAAAATTGCATAAGTATTAAACAGAAAATCCTGAATACAAAACGTGCTATTTAATTTTTGATCTACTGAATTGTTTTTTTTTCATGACCTTTACTGTAACTCATTGAAAGAAGTACTTACATTCTATTACAATCACTTAAGTTCCTCGATGCATGGACTCTGCTTATTCACAATAGATGATATTTCGTGGAGTGTAGATTTAAGAGTAAGTTTTCTTAATCAAATTATTTAAAAAGGGCCAGGACCTGTGTGATAGTACAGTGGTCAAGGTGTTTGCCTTGCATGCAGCTGACCTGAGTTGAGGCTCCAGCATCCCATAGTAAAGATCCCTGATTACATAGTCAGGAATAAGCCTGAGAACCTTTGGGTGTGGCCCAATAAATAAAAAATACAAAGAACAAGGTTTTTATTCTAATTTTTTGGAACTATAAAATTTGTGAGGTTTTATTCCTTTGACATAGGGACTTCTAGTTCACTTGTTTGGCTAGGAAAATTTATTCCCTATCTCCTTCCATAGCTTTTGGCTCAGATAGTTCTTTATTATTAAATTATTTGCTGATAGTATTATAATCTAAGTGAAAAATCACTGCTAAATTTACTATTCACTGTTTTGTATTTCCTTTTCTGTACCTTGCAATATTGTTCAAGTTTCATATTTGTTCATACAAATCAGTACATTTGCCAAGGAAAACTTTCTCTGATTTATTTTGGTTCCTTCTCTCCCACTTTTGACCCATTCAGCCTTCCAAGTGGATCATCCATTTAATATCTGTCAACTTATCCTACATTCTGATCTAGTTTTTACAAACCAGGATTATTCCTGGTATTTTTCACATCCCTGATATGAATGTCTTCTACTCCTTTCCAGCTAAACTGGCTCTATAATTTTTCAATAGTTGTCTTTTTTTCTGAACTGTCACCAGAAACAAAAGTCTTCCTCCTCACATTTTGAGCAAATACACCCCCACCCCTTACACTTTATCCTGTTATCCTGAGTATTACTAAGGCTTTGTAAGGTATGATTGTTGACACAAATTAATAAGCTCTTTGACATTGGTCTTGGCAAAGATTTTTGGATTATTCTTTGACCTTTGCTAAAAACAAAGACAATGAAAAGAAACATTAAAGTTGGATTATATTTAACCAAAATATTAAATAAACTAAACCATGAAAATAATGGAAAAGAAAGTCTATGAAATGGGAAAAAATAGCAAATCACTTATTTGATAATAGGGTTGTATTCAAAATAAATAGGTAACTTACAGACTTCAGTAGCATAAAAACAAATAAACCAATTGGAAATAAGCAATGGATAAGAATAAGTTTCCAAAACAGACATACCAATGGTCACTGGGTAGATACAAAGGGCATTCAATGTCACTAGTATTCAGGAAAGTACAAATAAAAACCAACCTGGTTTGAATCCTGCACTACCTGAACAGTCATGTGCGAATCCCGAGCACAGAACCAAGTACAGTCTCTGAAGAACAAGCAAACTATGGTCTCTAAACACTGCTAAGTATGGTGCCACTTCAACCCCAATTTTTTTAAACTGAAAAATTAAAATGACCAGAGATTTTGCCTTGTTTGCTGCCAGCACCAGTTCAATTCCCAGTGCCACATACGGTTCAGTGAGCACTGCCAGGAGTGTTCCCAGAGCACAGAGGCAAGAGTAATCCCAAACCACTGCTGGGTCTGACCACCCCCACACCACACACGAAACAAAACATCTCCCAGTATTATAAATTGTTGCCAATGTCTCTCTAAGGCCTGTTAGTAGTTGTCCTTTTCAATATATTTTGCTGTGTATATTTTAATAATGTTAATTGCTATATTAGATGCCTAATTTATCGTAACATCCATCCTTTTTACTTAGATATCTAGTTTTGTCTAATATAACTACTACCATCCTGATTTTTTGAGAGTGAGTGTTGGGGGCTGGGGGGTGTTGAAACACACTACCAGGCCTCAGAACTTACTCCTAACATTGTGTTCAGTGACCACACGTGGTAGTACTAAAAGGACCATTTGTTGTGCCAACGACAGAACTGGGTTGATTATGTGAAAATCCCTGCTATACTCTCTAGATTATCATCCTGTATTTTATAAGCTACTATTTACCTGTTTTCCAACAGCCTACTTTGAACATATGCTGCTCATTAGAGTTCAAGTGGGTCTCATGTAGAGTAAAATACTGAGATTTATTTCCTAAATTATCTGTACCTTTAGATTGGTGAGTTCACACCACTGATATTTAGAGAAACTACAGCTATTAAAAAAGTCATACTATTTTCTCTATGGAGTCTGAGTAGTATAGATGTTAGTCACTACTCTTTCATTGCCTTACTTTTCCCTTTTATGTTCCTATCTATATCCTATCCTATATATCCTATATATCCTATCCTATATATATCTGCCTTGAGTGTAGTAGAGGTTCCATCTCCTACTTTTTTTTCAAGTATTTTTTGTGAGGTTGGCGTGTTGTTTACATTGAGTTCTAAGCTTATATTTTAAATTGAAAGCAAGTAAATCTTGAGTTTGTTCTAAGAGACCCCATAATACTAGAACACTCCTTCATGTATTTTATGGTTTATACGTATGTTCCTAATTCCAAGTATGTTTTCCTTCTCTCTATACAATCTCTGAAGTATTTCTTGAAGAAAATTTTAGAAGCCATAAGTACCTTTAACTTCTGTTTGCCTGTAAAGCTTTTATCACTCTTTATATAAAAGTGGTAACTTAACTGGATAGAATATTTAATATTCAACATATTAGACCTATTTAATCATTCCCTTCTGGACTGTAGAATATCATAAAAATTTTTACAGACTATAGCTTTTTTTCCCTAAATTTCTAGGAAGATGCTCATTATTAGATGAGTATATTAAATAAACTTGATTTACATAATTAGCAACTTATAATAGGGGATATTTATGTCCTATTCAATTTTCTTTGGGACTAGTGTTTATATGAGCTTTTTACTGTAGATTAACTAACTGATATGCAGTAGTCATATTCTGAGCCCAAACATTTCAGTCTTAAAAGAAAGTCTCATCTTACTGTAATTTTATAATCTCACTGAACACTTTAAAACTAACAGGGATAAAGTGTTCTCATGGAAATTCATTCAGCTTTTCAAAAGAAAAGGGAAATGGAACAAGTGACATAATAAAAAGAAAGAAATAGAGAAATAAGCATACTTAACTTTTCATAGATTTTATATAAGATGCTTAACTGTTACATATTTTTCATTTAAGTTAATTTTAAAACATTAGGCAATATTTGTTTTAAAAAGAGACTCACAGACATGAGGCAGAGCTGCTACTGGCTCTCCTTGTGCCCAGCCACTCCACGAGGCCCAAAGGGAGGCATGCACGTCGAACAAAATATAGGAAAAACCCTCCACGACATTGATGCTAAAGGCATCTTTAAAAGGTGAAACACCACCAACGAAACAACTAGAAGCAAAGATAAACATATGGGACTACATGAAACTATAAAGCTTCTTCACCTCAAAAGAAACAGTGACCAAGATACAAAGACGGTCCACAGATTGGGAAAGAATATTCACCCAATACCCATCTGATAAGGGATTAATATCCAGGATATATCAGGCAATGGTAGAACTTTACAAGAAGAAAACAGCCAACTGCATCAAAAAATGGGGAGAAGAAATGAACAGAAACTTCAACAAGGATGAAATTTGAATGGCCAAAAGACATATGAGAAAATGCTTAACATCACTAATCGTCGAAAGATGCAAATCAAAACAACAATGAGATATCATCTCATACCACAGAGACTGGAACATATCCAAAAGATCAAGAACAACAAGTGCTGGCATGGATGTGGGGAAAGGGGGACACTCATTCATTGTTGGTGGGAATGTCAACTGGTACAGACATTTTGAAAAACAATTTGGACATTCCTCCAAAGACTAAACAATGAGCTTACATTTGACCCAGCCATACCAGTCTTGAGAATATACCCTGGGATGCCAAAAACACACAGTGGAAACACCATCTGCACCTTTATTTTCATAGCAGCACTATTCACAACAGCCAGAATCTGGAAACAACCAGAGTTTCCTGCCCAAGAACTGATGACTGGATAAAGAAACTTTGGTACTTCTACACAATGGAATACTATGCTGCTGTTAGGAAAAATGAAGTTATGAAAACTGTCTATAAATGGATGGACATGGAGAGGATCATGTTGAGTGAAATTAGCCAGAAGGATAAATACAGTAATAGAATGACTGCATTTATTTGCATGACATATATATATGTATATATACACATATATGTATATATATACATATATATATATTATACCAATATCCAAGGTCAGGCGATACATGGATCAGGAGGCCTTGTCAAAGGTGGAAATTACCACAAATGTGTGGGAGTCAGAAATTAGGCAAGGCAGAGAAGGGAACTTGTGCTAATAATTGTCGAAAGTGCTAATACAAACCTAGAACTGAGCATTAAATACAGGCAAAAAGATACACATGATAACCTCTAAATGTATGTATTACAATCCACAATACGTAAGACAAGGAAGAGAGAAAGAGAGAGTGAGAGAGATATAGAGAAAAGAGATAAAGAACCTGCCATAGAGTGAGGCTATGGGAGGGGGAAGGGAATTAGGGACATTGGTGGTGAGAAATGGGCACTGGTGGAGGGATGGTTCTGGGACACTGTATGACCGAAACCCAAACATGAACATCTTTGTAATTGTATATCTGACAGTGCTATAACAAAATATTAAAAAAGCAAATAAAAGAAGAATTGGGGGGGAGTTCATCTTTTGAAAATAAAGATCACAATTGATTCATTAAATTTGTATTTTTTAATTTCTAGGCAGTTAAAACTGCATATATCAAAATGCTGCAAACAGCAAACAGACTCTTTGGTGGTTCAGAAGCCTGTGAGTTGTACAGATTCTTCACCAGAACCTTAGAGACAACTCTTAATTAAAAAAAAAACTGCATATATCATAGTTATATGCTATCTCTTTCTCCTTATGCTTGGTTATAGAAGGTAGAGAAACAGAGTTATAGCCTTTCACATCACCCTTTTTAAAACCCACTTAAAAGCTAGTGGAGAAACAGACCAATGCTCCTTGCTTTGTCATGATAAGGCTTTGATACTCTTCAAGAACTAAATCTTAAGCTTCCTTTCATTTAACAGAGTCTGACTACTAGCTACATCCCTAAACATAAAAGCTCACTAGCAGGATTGATATTATAGTCTTAATTCATTATTTCCTCAAAATCTTATAAATACAATTTAAAGAAAAATGAGTTTTGCTAACAGTATTTCATGCGATGACTGTTAAAAAAAATGAAAAATAGTAAGCTAAATGAGCCAACAGCCTGGCGGGAAGTTAACAATAATCAAATAAAACTGCAAATCTCAAATATGTACGACTATTAAAATATTTTCAGTCAGAATCAGTGTGCAATCTCAATCACCATTCTTGGCTGTTATTCTGCCTTGCTGGCATTTAGTTACAAAGAGTTGGAAAGATGTGGGATCTTAGGAGTGTTTTTCCAAATACAGCTCTACAAAATATTTTTACTTTTTTAAAAAAAATGGAAACAATGGGCTCTCTCTTAAATCAGAAAATACATATATAGAGAGAAAGAAAGTCCCGAGAGTTATTATGTAATTTCTATAGCCAAAAAAAAGTATTAAATATGTCTACTATCTTAAAATTATTTTTAACTTTAATTAACTTAAAGAATTATTTTTTACTATCGTAAAATAACTTTCTAACTTTAAAATTATTTTTATGTAAACTTTGATTTTATTAACAACTGCTTTTAAACGTTGATTTTATTAACAACTGACTCTATTGTGATTCTGTGAACTGGATTCCCTGTTTAATTAGTGAAGCTCAAACTTCAGTAATTTCTTAAAAAAAAATCCTCGAGAAATCCTGTATCTATTTAAAATGTTAAGGTATGAGAATGTAGTTCAGCAGTAAATTCCTGCCTTGCATGTTTGATACCTGAGTCAATCCTTGACACCATATACAAAAAAATTAATACAAATATAGTATAGCAAGTACTACATACTATTAAATTTCAACTCCTTAAGCAATTTGTATTAGAGTATAATGCCTTTAATGTGATTTAAATAAAAAAAATCAAGTCATAAATTAAACTTTCAGAAATAATTTAACATAATTATAAGATGGTATGGCTGAAACTAAAATGATAAAATAATACGGTGCTGGGGCCGGAGCGATAGTCCAGCAGGTAGGGCATTTGCCTTGCACGTGACCGGCCTGTGCCGGCCCAGGTTCTATCCCCGGCATCCCATATAGTCGCCCAAACACCGCCAGGAGTAACCCCTGAGCATTGCCGGGTGTGACCCAAAAAAGAAAAAAATAATAATAATAATACGGTGCTGACAATTGCAATGCAGGTTCTTCCAGACTTAGCATCATGTATATGTGCTCAAATATCCCTCCACTTTTCTTCATTGAGCTCTTGATAAACTTAGTCCTTAGAGTGAACTAAGACTTTCCTTCATCTTAATAACGTTCACTGAATATAATAGACGCACTTCTTTTGTCTCAATCAACTCACAAAATAAGTGTCACCGTATTATTGTAACTACCAATGAACCTTAAAATCACATGATAATTTTTAAGAGATCAAGTGGTCACTCATAAAATTTAAAATGTTTGTATAGTTTTTAATTCAGATTTAATATGAAAACAGAACATTTTTTGTCCTTTTGGAAGCTATGTGAATCTAAAAATGAATCTACTTGTAAACACTTGAATTAATCCACAAAAATATCAATGGCTTGTCATATTTTTATCCTAAATTCAATATCATGAGTAATCTGAGATATGGTGTCATCTGTGATCCTAGACACAATAATTCAATCAATTTTATAAAGTATTGGCTCACTTTTTACTTAGAAATTCAAAATATTATTAAGAGCATAACATATATTCTATGTTGCTCCAGATAGTATAAAAATAAGCATAAGAGACAGTACCAATTTCACAGGAGACCTACTCTCTAAAAATAGGAGAAACACCCAAATAATAAAATCATATCACTGATTTTTCACAATTTTCACAAGCGCTATAACAGGGTAACTCAACCAGGAGTAAAACAAGACAGAAGGAAGAGCTGCTGGCCAGAGAGCTAAGCAGCACAGTCACTATCCTTACAGAAGCCCCAGTTAAATGAATGATGCCAAAGCAGGCAGTCTATACCCGTTTCCTGTCTGAGGTTAAATAGCTGAATGGACAGAGAAAAGACCATTACTTGAACCCAATAATTTGTATTTGAAAAATGAGAAATCCATCCCCAAATTACAAAATAAGGCATTGAATAACAGTAATATTACTGAAATAATTTAATCTACTAACACACCCAAGCTTGCAAAGCAGTGTAGAGAAGCAATAAAGGAAGCTTGCAAAGCGGTGCAGAGAAGCTATAAAGGAAGATCTCAAAGAGAGAAGAGCAGAAATACTGGAAGATGCAGCAGAAGCCGGAAAAACATTTGCACCGCCCGCCTGTCCTTCGCCAACTATAAGACCAAGATGACTGGCCTCCGATGTCCCAATGGATCTATCACATCTTCCAAAAGGCAATGGAGAAGATTATCCATGACTTCTACTCAGATCTCTTTGATAGCCACATCCACCTGCCCACATACCAAATTCCACAGGATGGATATGTCATTCCCAACGTTCTCCCTTCTGAAATCCGACATGCCATTTCGTCGGTAAAGAAGGGAACAGCACCAGGCCCAGACAAATTCAGACCTGAACACCTGAAGGATCTGCCATCAGTACTCATCAATACACTAGCTTGGCTCTTCACACGCTACCTGTCTGAATGCAAGGTGCCCTCCCAATGGAAAGCCAGCAGGACAGTTCTACTGCTCAAGAAAGGAGACATTCACGACATTGGCAACTATCTCCCCACCTGCCAATTGTCAGTCTTCTACAAGCTGTTCACTCGAGTCATCCTGAACAGGATTGGCAGAAGACTAGGTGAAGGACAACCATGCAAGCAAGCTGGCTTCTGGAAAGGATTCAGCAAAATCGACCATATCCACACGGTAACCAAGCTCATTGAGGTTTGTAGGGAGTACAAGATGCCACTCTGTCTCACGTTCATTGATTTAAAGAAAGCCTTTGATTTTGTGGAGACTGAAGCTGTCATCGAAGCCCTAGCCAAACAGGGGCGTTCAAACCCAATACATCAAGATCCTTCATGAGCTGTATTACAGATTCACCACCAGGATCTCACCATTCTACAAGGGAAGTGATCATTGATGTAAAATTAGGGCTTCGGCAGGGTGATACCATTACACCAAAACCTTCAGTACCACCCTCAAGAACATCATGTGACAATTAGAATGGGAAGGAATGAGAGTGAAGATAGAGCGCCGGCAATTACACCACCTCCGCTTTGCTGATGATATCGTTCTAAAAACACCAAACATTAGCCAAGCGGCACAAATGCTGGCTGACTTCGACTGAGAATGTGGAAAGATAGGTCTACAGCTGAATCTAAAAAAAAAAAATATTCATGAAAAATGAACTAGTTCCAGGGGCCCCATTCACTCTCAATGGAACAAACATCTCTGAATGCAGCAGTTATGTGTACCTAAGTCGAGGGGTCAACATGATGAACAACCTAAAACCTGAGCTGAGCAGGAGGAAGAGAGTGGCATGGAATGCCTTCAAAGGCATCGAAGAAATAGCTAAAAGGACAAAGAATCTCTGGCTCCGGGCACATCTCTTCTACTCCACCATTCTCCCTGCATTAACATACGCCTCAGAGACCTGGGCCCTACGAAGCAGGATGAGAATGCTATTCGGGTCTCCCAGAGAGGAATCGAAAGAGCTATGCTTGGAATATCACGCCTCACTCAAGTGAGAGAAAGAATCTGGAGCTCCGACCTCCGTCGCTATTCCAGAATCAGGGACGCTGTCTCATTTGCCAAGGCATCGAAAATCAGATGGGCTGGACATGTAATGCGTTTTGGAGATGACTGCTGGACTAGAGCCATTACCAACTGGATCCCATGGGATGTCAAAAGATCACGTGGCTGCCCACCTACAAGATGGTCAGACTTCCTTGTCAAGACTCTGAAGAAATGCTTTGAGGCTCTTCATATTCCTGAATCAACCAGATACTATTGGGCTACATTGGCACGTGATAGGGTCCAATGGAAATGTTACTGGCACCCGCTTGAGCAAATCGATGAATAACGGGATTCAAGTGATCAAGTCAACACACCCAAAGAAAACCTACATCATTTCAATGAGCTATTTGCATCAGTTCCTTGAAACTCAGATCTCACTGGAACGTTAAAGTGCCACTCACAAAAATGGAAGAAGGAACAAGAAGATAAAAGTCATATGATAATAATGTATGAGAATAATACCTAAAGACAGTAGAAGAGAAGGCCAGGAAGACTGGGTCCATGGTAGAAAGCTTGCGAAAACTGGTGGCGGAGTGCTGTTGGGACAGAGAATGGACCACTATGACAATGAATATTGTGAATGATCAGTCTGAACAAGAACTGAATGCTTTTAAGAGGTGAAATAATATACATGATAATATTTCAGTAACAGTATCGCAAACCACAGTTCCTAAATGGAAAATAGGAGGGGAGAAAGAGAGAGAGAGGAGGGAGGGAGAGAGATGCAAAAGAAAATGTCTGTCATAGAAAGGGAGACTGCAAGGTAGGGATGGAGGGATACTGGGGACATTGGTGGTGAGAAACGTGCACTGGTGAAGGAAAGGATGTTGAACATTGTAACATTGTATGAATGAGACCCAATATGAACAACTTTGTAATGCGTATCACAGTAATTCAATTTATAAAGATAAAATGAAAATAAAAAACAAAAAAAACAAACAAGAACATAATATCATTATAAGCAGAGAAAAGTTTGTAAATGCATCTCAAGCAGTGCTCAGAGAGTCTCCCAGCGGTATCTGGCCAATTGGATTAAACTGTTTAATAGGAGGGCCAAGTGATGAGTCACCACTTAGGCTGACTCATTAGGAAAGAGAAAGAGTGCTGGGTCTCAGAGTCAGGAAAGATTTCGCTGATGAGATTACATTGAAAAGAAGCAGGTCATCATGACCCAAGGGATGCTCAATTCCATCATGGTGAGTGCCAAATGCAAATGAAGTCTAGACTGAAGTACGCTTCATATATCAGGGCAAAAGCCAAAAGATTAGTGCAATTGCAAGTCAGAATAGAGGAAATGATACCAATGTTCTAAGAGAACAAGGCAGGAAACACAAGTACATTGATGAACAAACAGTTAAGCAAGATTTAGTATAGGCAAAGGTAAAAAGGGGACTTAACTGCAACTTGAATTATACAACTGCCTTTATTCAACATGAAGCAAAAATCAAGCAGAAGGTGAGGAATCCAGGAAGCAGAAGGTGAGGAAGCCAGGTTCTGCCTACACCTGTGCAAGCTAGAGAAAAAGAATCTGGAGGCACGGGCCATATCTAGCTCAGTGCTCAGGGGTCACTCCTGCTGGGGCGTGGTGGACCATATGCAGTGCTGGGGATTGAACCTGTCAGCCACGTGCATGCCAGGCACCTTACATACTGTATTATCTTTCTGGCCCAAAAGCTAGAGAATTTGGAATTGAGGGTCAAGTAGTTGTATTTCTGCATCCCTGTTTCCATAAAGGAGTGTCCTCGCTCCCTTCACAGCAAAAGCCCTTCTAAAGTATGCAAATAATTAGACCACTCACTGGAGCTTATTGTCCACATACATAATTTAGTTGTCTTTCTTATTTTATCTACATTGTAAATAAAAACTAATTTACTAAGACATATCATAAATATATCTCTATTAATTTACTTAAAGAAATGAAATTTACCTAAGGAAATTCATTACACAAGCTGCAGACTTCAGCACTGATAATTTTCCCCCAACCTTATAATTGAATTCACACTGGCTGAGTCCATGGCAGTGATAGAGAATTAACTTTTACAAAATAACCTGCTTCGTGAGTAGCATTTCATTGGATGATGCACTGTAAGTCTCTCTAGGTTCTAGAATATTGTCTCATAAAAAACATAAAAGGGCATTTTAAGATCTGTATCATTTTAAAATTGTATTAATTTATCTTAAGAATAAATGAATAATTTATCTTCAGAATAAATGAATAACTGAATATTCAATTAAAGATCTTTATCAATTTTAAGAAATTTATATCGTTCTTAAGAAATTTTAAGGAAATTTCTGATTCAACTTATGTTTGCATGATTAAAAATGTTAATTACACCCTGTTGGAGGACATGTTTAGCTAATCTGGGAGTTTTGTTGTTTTGCTCACTCCCAGCTTAATCTTATTTAAGCCAATGTCCATTCTAATGAGATCTCTCTTCTATGTAAACACTTCTAGAGGGTGTGGCAGTTACAGAAGTCACCTTGATTGAATAACTTCTGACTTATACATCTACTAAGACTTCTATGTTTTCTAGATTGGGCACAGCTCCTCTTTATACCCACTGCACCCAACGTGGGACAGTTAGAATTTACCAGGAGACTACCACCCTGGCTACGCTGAGACTAAAGGTAGACTATAGGAAGGATCATACTAGTTTGCTCTAAGCAGGCGAGTATGACCCTTTCAGTACATGAGAACAAGATACTCAGAATCACCCTGGTGCAGATAATAAGGACCTTGTGGGTACCATCTAGATTACATGAAGCTCATGAAGTTAAGATGTATTACTTTATATCAGCCCCCTCTCTCCAGTGTTTTACATAAGAGATAATCTCGGGATTAGTCCTTGGTGTAACCTTTGTTTATACCTACAATAGGGTGTGGCACTACACTCTGTTTAGGGTTCTTTGTTGGCATGACAACTTCCCGATTGGATTACTTTGGTGTATATAAGGGGCTGACTTGGAGGCCCCTTCACCTTTACCTTTTGCCTTTTGGTTCCTCAGCCTTCAGCTTTTGGCTTTTGGCTTTTGGCCTTTTGCTCTTTGACCTTTTGCTCCATCTTCTAGTGCTGTGGAAGAGCTTTTGTACTATTAAAAGCCATTTTTGGAACTGCACCGGACTCGTGAGTTTTCATCTGTTCTCCCGGCGTCCTCGGAGGTAGAAGACAACCTCTGTCCGGACACTGTCGGGGACCCCGGCGGTTCCCCGACATTTGGCGTCCCTGGGTGGGCATCTGGACATCCCACCAAGTTGCTGATGAACTTTTCCTGAAGCTGGAAGAAGAACTACAACCGTGAGTTAAAATGGGTTACTTCTTGGAAATTTTTTCTTTGTTCTGGCTTCACCTTCTTTTTTCAGGTGATAGCAGTAATCTCGACTTTTGTGATTCCTGCTTGTCTTTCAGAGAGTCATGAAATTAAATCTAGCAAACAGATTTTAAGTCTTGACGATAACCTAGAGAAAGAAAAGAAGCATCCAGAGGAGGCAGACTCTCAAACCGAAAATCTGCCTGGAGTTAATACCTCCGAAGGCGGAGAAGCCCCTCTGATGGAAAGGGATACTCGGTTTGAAGGTTTCCCCAGAGCTCTTACAAGCTCTGATGAGGACCAAGGGAGGAACGGAATTCCCCTAGCCTGTCCAGGCCTCAAAAGTCTCGTTGTTCCTCCTGTTCTCAATTTAATAATAGTCCAAGAGCAAAGCTCTGGGAACTTTGCAACATTCCTCATGACTACTTTTTGTTTTGGCCTTTTCTGGTGTTAACTCTTGTGATTTTTGTGATAAAACTGCACCTCTCCCAACAGGAGCTGAGTGCAAGTTTTGGTGAGCAAGCTGTTAAGTTTAAAGTAGAAGTTTTCCCGGACCTTTGGTTTAAGGAAATGAAAGGTCAGATTTCTTGGTGGCATCTTTATTTAATTCAGCTGGAAAAGAGCTTTAGGCTCTATCTGGAGTTGACTGCCACTTTCGTGTGTACCGTAGCTTTCCATAGGGACAAACCAGACTAAATTGTCCACTTTTTATTTGTCTGTGTTCCGTCCCACGTGGCTGGAGTTAGCAGACAATTAAGTTACGTGATTGGATATTTATGGCAAATGACTTCTGGCAAATGAATAGTTTTGGCGAATGATTTATGGTAAATGTTATGGCTAATGACAAATTGTTAAACGTGCTCAAAAAACTTTCAGAATCGGTTGTTGAAATAACAAAAGACAGGTATCTTTACCATTTTCACCTTAAATTTATCTTAAGGAGAGCCACTGGATAACACTGACAAACTCAAAAACCAATCAATTCACCTAAGTAAAAATTGATTATAAATGGATAGCAGGTCTAAAAAACCTCATTTCTTTCAATACTGGTCTAAAAACACCTAATTTTTTTTCACTATAAAGTCTTAATTTTAAGTTGCAAACTGCTGTTCAAACCTCCCGGATTAGTTAATGATAATCTTGCTTTGCAGCCTGTTGAACATGGTCCATCTTTAATAACAATAATTTTGCTTTGCAGCCTGTTGATCTTGGTTCATCTTTAATAAAAATAATCTTGCCTTGCAGCCTGATGATGTTTTAGTGGAGATAACCCCTTTCTTCCTAAAAAAAAAAAAAAAAAAAAAAACTGCCTTGGAGTGAGTTTAAAGGTAAAAGTACCTAAATAACCCTCCAAAAGAAGGTACCATAAAAAATATGTCTTTTCTAAGTGTTTAGTGTGTAAGTGTCTTAATGTTTCCTTGCTGCTTTGAAGTGTTTAAAGGTGAGAGCACGTGAATAACTCTCAAGGAGAAGATATTTTGTAAGAATTTTCTAAGGTATAGAAATGACGAAGTTTTCTAATGTTTCAAGAGAAATGAAATGGATTCCCATGTATGATATTCAGTGTCAAGGTTTTAAAACTTAATGAGTTTTCTAACGTTCTGTTTACAGGTTAAAAAAAACTTTAAAAAATAATAAAAAAAAAAAAAAGGAGGAAAAAAGGGTGAACTCCAAGTATAGTGATCAATATCAAAATCTGCTAACAACTAATAAAAGTTTTTAATGCATTTGTTCAGAGATTTACAGGAAAAGAACTTGGCTGCTGCAGATTCCTTCTATGATGTTCGAGTCTTTGGACTCTGATCACAGTGCTCATTACAAATCAATGAAAAAGATTTTCTAATGATTCTGTTCACAGGCTAAGATGGTGGAATGCAGTAAACTTGTGCTACAATGCTCAATACTCGAGATTCCTAAAACAGTGCTCACTACAAAACTTAATAATTTGCAAAAAGTTTTTCCTTATATTTTCTTTCACAAGGTATGTGTGTGTGCGTGTGGTGGCCAATATGTTTGTGATTAATGTTGTGTCTATGTTATGTCTCAACTACTACCTTCTCAATTTCTGACCACTACAAACCTCTATTACATTCATCAGCTCCACTGCTGATCCACTAGGTTTATCAATTTTAAAATCATCAATTCTCATACTTATTTCCCTGCTCCACCCATGTTGGAGCTTCTTTATGTTCTTCTCTCCATCCCAAACTTGGATTCCTTCCTCATGATCTCTATTTGTGATTGATTTCAAAGTGTTTTTTTTCTCACCTAAAATTAAGTTATAGGTACGGTTACCAGTGCCAGTGTTCCCTTGCTGAAGATGCCTTGCGAAATGCCTGTACCGCTGTTCCAGAGTTCAAGATATCACACCGATGTTCCGGACACCTGTTCCAGCACTCAAGACTCCAGTTCCAGAATTCGAGATACTTGTTCCAGTGCTCCTGAAACCTGATCCAGTGTTCCTGATAATACATCGAGTCCCTGATGATTGCTCTCCCGAGACTCATTCCTGTCTTCACTGATGCTGCTGTTCCAGAATCAGTTCTTCAGTTCTTTGGACCTTGTTCCAGAGATGTGACTTCATGGGAAATTGACTCTCACTAATTTAGGACAATACAGGCTGTAGTCTGTTATGACCAAACAGCCAGAGACATTTTACTATGAACTTTACTCGGTTCAAAAAAAATTCGGACATTGGGACAACATATGATATTACCTTGTAATTGGAATTGTTCCTTTTCTGTTTCTCTCCTCTGTATGTATTATTTAGAATACTTGTATTTTTATATTTTTGTAAACAAAAAAGGGAGAGTTGTTGGAGGACATGTTTAGCTAATCTGGGAGTTTTGTTGTTTTGCTCACTCCCAGCTTAATCTTATTTAAGCCAATGTCCATTCTAATGAGATCTCTCTTCTATGTAAACACTTCTAGAGGGTGTGGCAGTTACAGAAGTCACCTTGATTGAATAACTTCTGACTTATACATCTACTAAGACTTCTATGTTTTCTAGATTGGGCACAGCTCCTCTTTATACCCACTGCACCCAACGTGGGACAGTTAGGAATTTACCAGGAGACTACCACCCTGGCTACGCTGAGACTAAAGGTAGACTATAGGAAGGATCATACTAGTTTGCTCTAAGCAGGCGAGTATGACCCTTTCAGTACATGAGAACAAGATACTCAGAATCACCCTGGTGCAGATAATAAGGACCTTGTGGGTACCATCTAGATTACATGAAGCTCATGAAGTTAAGATGTATTACTTTATATCAGCCCCCTCTCTCTCCAGTGTTTTACATAAGAGATAATCTCAGGATTAGTCCTTGGTGTAACCTTTGTTTATACCTACAATAGGGTGTGGCACTACACTCTGTTTAGGGTTCTTTGTTGGCATGACAACTTCCCGATTGGATTACTTTGGTGTATATAAGGGGCTGACTTGAGGCCCCTTCACCTTTACCTTTGCCTTTTGGTTCCTCAGCCTTCAGCTTTTGGTTCCTGCGGCTTTTGGCTTTTGGCTTTTGGCCTTTTGCTCTTTGACCTTTTGCTCCATCTTCTAGTGCTGTGGAAGAGCTTTTGTACTATTAAAAGCCATTTTTGGAACTGCACCGGACTCGTGAGTTTTCATCTGTTCTCCGCGTCCTCGGAGGTAGAAGACAACCTCTGTCCGGACACTGTCGGGGACCCCGGCGGCGTTCCCCGACAACACCCTATCTTACAATACCGTTCAGTTCATGGGCATCAAGAATGGTACTGAAGTATGAATACCCCAGGTATCCCATTATGCATGCAGTAGCACATGCCACATTGCTAAACTTTCTCTGAGAAGGGACTAAGACATATTTAACATGTAGTAGGAAGAAAGTGAATCTGACTAAACTTTTTACAAATGAATTAAATATTATTAACAAAGAGTAAAGCTTCTCTATTTTTTTCTGCTGAATAAAAAGCTCCAAAAGTTTACAACACTAAATTTGAAACTCCAAAAACTTAGACTTGGCAAAGTGCTCATGAGGCTATACTTTTATTCAAAGTAATCCTGATTCCCCTACTTCTAGTATACTATAGGTTTCACTCAAAGTAAAGACATCACTTGATCACTTGATCACTTGAATCCCATTATTCATCGATTTGCTCGGCGGGTGCCAGTAACATTTCCATTGAACCCTATCACGTGCCAATGTAGCCCAATGGCATCTGGTTGATTCAGGAATATGAAGAGTCTCAAACCGTTCCTTCAGAGTCTTGACAAGGAAGTCTGACCATCTTGTAGGTGGGCTGCCACGTGATCTTTTGATATCCCCTGGGATCCAGTCGGTAATGGCTCTAGTCCAGCAGTTGTCTCCATATCGCATTACATGTCCAGCCCATCTGATTTTGGACGCCTTGGCAAACGAGACAGCGTCCCTGATTCTGGAATAGCGACGAAGGTCAGAACTCCGATTCCTTCTCTCACTTGAGTGAGGCCTGATATTCCAAGCATAGCTCTTTCGATTCCTCTCTGGGAGACCCGAATAGCATTCTCATCCTGCTTTTGTAGGGCCCAGGTCTCTGAGGCGTATGTTAATGCAGGGAGAATGGTGGAGTCAAAGAGATGTGCCCGGAGTCAGAGGTTCCTTGTCCTTTTAGCTATTTCTTCGATGCCTTTGAAGGCATTCTATGCCGCTCTCTCTTACTCCTGCGCAGCTAAGGTTTTAGGTCATTCCTCATGTTGACTTCTCGACCTAGGTACACATAACTGTTGCACTCAGAGATGTCTGTTCCATTGAGAATGAATGGGGCCTCTGGAACTAGTTCATTTTTCATGAACATACTTTTGTTTAGATTCAGCTGTAGATCTCTCTTTCCACATTCTCAGTCAAAGTCAGCCAGCATTTGTGCCCCTTGGCTAATGTTTGGTGCTATAATAACAATGTCATCAGTGAAGCAGAGATGGTGCAGTTGCCAACCATCTATCTTCACTCCCATTCATTCCCATTCTAATTGTCATATGATGTTCTCAGAATATGTCACTGAGACCAAAGTATGCAGCTATTTCCTTCCCAATATGTTTTTGTTTTGTTTTTATTTTGTTTTGTTTTGCTTTTTTTGGGGGGGTTTTTTGGGTCACACCCAGCAATGCTCAGGGGTTATTCCTGACTCTGCACTCAGGATTACTCCTAGCAGTGTTTGGGACCATATGGGATGCCACGGAATCAAATCAGGGTCGGACTGATGCAAGGCAAATGCCCTACCCCCTGGACTATCACTCCGGCCCAAATTTCCAATCATCCTTAAAACTCCATAAGCTAGATAAAATGCCACTAAAATTTCTAATTCTTCTTTTTGTTGCCTTTTTTAAGTTTTGTTAGGGGGCTATACCTGGTGATGCTCAAGGGTTACTCCTAGTTCTGGACTCAGGAATCACTCCTGGCAACCATATGGTATGCTGGAAATTGAACCTGAGATGGCCACATGCAAGTCAAATGCCCAGTCTTCTATACTATCTCTCCAGCCACAAAGTTTCTGATTCTTATAACATGAAGGTCAATGAGCATCACAACAAAAATTTATTTCCCTTAAAATATAATAGGAAAGTAATTATATATAATTTCTCTAATAAAACTATCTAATATGTAATAATTATATATGTAATTATAGAAAGGTAATTATATATAATTCTCTAGTCTTCTCTAGTATTGTCTACCATGAAATTTTACTTTTAATGGAATATTTATCTGAAGACTCTATTTCATTTTCATGAAGATCAGTTCTAGTCATGGGCATTATAAGTGACATATTTCAACCATCTTAAAATCTAATTGTATTCAAACTTATTTGTTCTAGTTATATAACATGTGACCTTTCTACTCAGCATTATGGTGTTTGAATTTGTGGACAGAAAAGATAGCTCAACACATGCTTTACATGCTGGCAGCCTAGATTTAACACTCAAGAATGCAGGGTTCCCAGAACACTGGAGTATGGTCCCAAAAGAATTAAACTAAAAGTCATTTGAATTTATATTTACTTTGTCCAGTGTGATTTTATGAAAGTTCTGAATCAAAAGAATTTCAGATATAATTTAGAATCTTTAATACGCTCAACTATATATAATTTTGCTAATCATGTAAAAATTACAGATATTGAATATTCCCACATCTTTCAGTAAGAAGAATGCATGATTAAAGCATTTTTTGTGAAAATATTGGAAGAATTGTTTAGTTTCTTGTTAGATGAATAAACTAGTATACTTAATTGTAATAGAAAATGCATTTCTATTATACAGTATCACAGCTTAAAATGTAGCTAAAAATTATCACAGCTAATTTGGTCATTTTTATAAAGTGAAAAGTGCTTTAAATAAAAAAGTGTTTTAAATAAAAAAGTGTTTTAAATAAAAACATAATAAAAGTGTTTTTATTTAAAACACTTTTCACTTTATAAAAATGACCAAATTTTATTTAAAAGTCTGTTTATTTAAGTATATTAAAATGTTAAGCAATGATCTCAAGTTAAAGGTGAATAGAAACAAGACTCTATTATTATTTTATGACATAAAATAAGATACAACTAACAATTCTATTGATTAATATAAGAACTTTATTGCAAATATTTTAAATCAATGAAATCTATAAACAAGAATCTTACAATTTCTGAAATCAACTCAATAATTTTACTATTTGCACAACTGTATAAGGTATTCAAAGAGTCTTAATATAGTTTTAACTTCTTATTTTATATATATTTTTAACAGCTTTAACCCTTAATAGCAAACCTACACAGAGAATTCTGTGATATTCTATCTTACCTGGGGTCTATTTTTGGTTTGATATTACTCCAAATATGCAAATTTTTGTTAGAAATGAAGATTTTTATTTTAAGAAATTTAAGACTCAGTTATAGAAATCAATAACTTGTAAGAATATTATATTATATATTATGATTGGATTGATTTAATATATATGAATTTTGCTTTAAAATATTTATAAATAAAAACACTTTTCACTTTATAAAAATGACCAAATTATGTCACTTCCTCAATGCATGCTACTCAGTACATTCTATTCTCAATTAGAATGTTTCTCTGAAAAGTAACAGAAATCCTTTGAGAAATAAGTGGTATCAAGTCCAGTGCCAAAAGATAGAAAATAAGCTGAAAACATATTACATCAGAAAGCAAGAAGGCTTTGACAATTATTGTGGTTTTATAAAGCATGTCAAGACAATTGGATATGGAAAGAATGAACTTTTCAAAAAAATGATTGAGCGATAATTGTGTTTCTAAAAAACAAAAAAAATAAAATTTAATCCCTAATTTGTAATATATAAAAGAATGAAATTTTATCAATATCTCAAAATATATAAAATCCAACTCAAAATGCAAAATTGATCTAAATTAGAGCAAATCAAACCCTTAAAATAAAATATAGTCATAAATATTTATAACCTTAAGTTAGACAGTTGTTTCTTGCTATAACACCAAATACTTAAATCTAAGGACAAAATGGATATGTTGGAATAGATAAAAATGTAAAACTTTGTGTCTTCAAAATATTCCATTAAAAACCAAATTATAAACCTCAGAGTAGAAAAAATATCATAAAGATTTACTATCCAGTAAATAGAATTATTTTTTTTTGTTTGATTGTTTTTGTTTTTTGGATCACACCTTGTAATACTCAGGGCTCACTCCTGGCTCTGCACTTGGGAATCACTACTATTGATGATTAGGGGAACATATACGATGCCTGGGATTGAACCCAGGTAGCTTGCATGCAAGACTAGTATGCTACCAAATGTACTGTCACTCTAGTTCCTAGATAATTAGTTCTTACACTGTTTATAAAAAGTATCCCAAGTAGAAAGAGAGGAATTAAAATAAGTTTTTTTTCAAAGAAATTTACAAGGCCAAGATGCACATGAAAAGCTTCTCAAAATCATTATGTCACTATTTGCACAACTGTATAATGTTACTTTGAAATAAAATTAAAGATTAAAGACACAGTAAAATAGTATACTTTAGAGGACCAAAGTCACAGTACAGCAGGTAGGTTATTTGCCGTGCACACGACTGACCCGAAGTTTGATTCCTAACATCCTAGATGTTTCCCCAAGCCATCCAGGAGTGCTTTCTGTTCACTTCCAGGTGCGACCCCCAAAAAAAACAAAACAATCAAACAAAAATATAGTATACTTTACTCACACGAGTATAGCTAAAATTAAAAAGAACAACACATCAACAGAAACTAACAACAATTGATAAAGATGTTAAATATTTAGCTGGAACTTTGATGCATTCCTAAGTTTGTAAAATGACACAGCCACTACAAATGTCAGTTAGATGGCAGTGTTTTGTGGTTATTGTTTTGTTTTCCAGAACATACTGCAGTACTCAGGGTTTATTCTCTGTGCTCAAGGATCACTTCTAATAGGACTTGCGTGACTACATGCAGTGTTGGGGATTGAACTCAGATTGGCCTCGTACAAGGCACCCATCCTACCCATGGTACTCTCTCAGCTCTGATGATAGCTTTTTGTTTTCTGTTGTTTTTTTATTGATTCACAGTGAGATATTATTGAATGTATGGGTGTTAGAACATTATATAACTGAAACCCAATCATGAAAATCCTGTACCCAATGGCAGTTTTAAAGGATGAAAAACAGAAGTAGCATATGGCTAAATATTCCACTCAGGTAAAACAACTCAAATGTCCATCAATTAATGGAGCAATAGTAATAAAATGCTGACCTTCCCCTACCTTCTGTTTCAGTCATACTCTTAGGGGCATTTTGCTAAAGCAGACATGTTGGAACAATAACAACAGTAAATATTTCTTTGGAATTTTAAAATTATCATCATTTCTTTTGTGTGTGTGTGTGCATGTGTGTGTGTTTTGGGTCATACCTGGTAATGCTCAGGGGTTACTCCTGGCTCTGCACTCAGTAATTAACTCCTGGTGGTGCTTGGGGACCATATGGGATGCCGGGATTGAACCTAGGTTGGCCATGTGCAAGGCAAATGCCTTACCCACTATACTATCACTCCAGCCCCAAATTATGATCATTTCTAATGGATATGGCTATATAATGTGGGGAAGCTGAGGTAACATTAAGAACCCAATGGGAATCTAACCCCAATGGAAGCCCAGAGAAACCTGAACCCATCTACCAATTGGCAGCATTGACTTTCTCCAGGTATTATGCCATCATTGGAGAAGTAAGAGAAAGCTGAAGAATGTAGGATGCTTAATCTCTGCCTTTTCTTAGACTTTCCCTAAAGAGATTCTTCTACAACTCCAAGATTTTCTGAATTTCAGAATTGTCTTCAACTGTTCTCCTTGCAATTACTTTATATATTGACATAGACTTCTAAACTCTAGACTTGAGACTGAGCCTTCGAGCCACTATTAATTCATGGGAAGAAATTATTGGAGCTTTCTATGTGCTTCTAAATTATAAACAAAACATCTAGTTTTATAGACATTAATTGATTTCCCAAAGCAATTGTTAAGTGTCCAAATTTTTATCCCAATTCTCCTGTCTCATTCCTCCAGTTCTTTCATATAGTAAAAAAGTTTTAAAATGTGTGTGTGCATGTGTGTGTGTACATGTGTGTGTGCATGCCCGTGTGCACACACACATGAACCAAGTTCTCCTTCAATGAATCACAAAAACAATAACTACAAGAAGTGGTCATAGGAAAGATCTTGCACCAATTTATAAACAAAATAAAAATTATGGAATTAATATATTAAGGACTTGAAGTGAAGTGGTTGTCTTAACTCTTGGCTATTGTTTGTTACCATCATTTCTTCCATCATGCAGAGTTTTCATGAACAATGAAAGACATATAACGGTGTATATCTCCAAAAGTGTGAACTTTTCCCCAACAGCAGCTCTCAAAAAATTACAATCAATTGCATCTGGTAGACCTGGCATAATTCAACCATCTTATCATGCTTTATATTTTATTATAACACTGTCAATATCTGGTCTCCTGGGTAGTGCTAATTTGTTTACATGTCTGTTCCCAGCTGAATATTAATTCCGAGTAGTAGGGAATTCATTTTATTTCTAGAGCTCATGACAGTACTTGGCACAGTGTTTTTTTCCTTAAATGAATTTTAACTCAAAATAAATATCTCTGTCACTTAAAATGTGGCAGTAGGTCATGCACTAAGTCAAGAATCATATGGAATGCTAACCCTCCAGTCACAGGGAAGTCAATTTTATAAAAACTGACTTCAGACAACTGATAACAGTCCTTTATTATCCATCTCTACTGTGTTTTTAACTTGCCCTTCTTTCCAATGGGGACTTATTGGAACTTCACAAAAATAATTCAGATAAAAAAAGTAAAAATTACATAGAAAAGTGAAAGAAAACACAATCTATGATTAATTGCACAGGTTTTCTCAAATCAGCCAGGAAATTCTAATACAGATAGCTTAAAATCAGTTCACATTAAATATATTTTAAGTTCATATTTATCTTTAGTTGCCATCATCAATTGTTGCTTCTGCTTTATCAAGTCAACATCTAACCAAACTTGTAGTTTTAATGTTATGTTTTTTTAAAAAATGAACAATTCTTGGTGCAATGACATTAAAAAAAACAGCTAAAAGCCAGCAGTCTATTTAGAAACACATTTCTCTTAGAATTCTTATGCTAACATTCTAAGTCAGTATCACTGTGTGTTCTCTATAATCCAATTTCTTTTAAAATGGCTTTCAGTTCATTTTTGTGCACTATTGATGTCAAGCATGAATGAATACAAACACTTGCACCATCAAAACAAACAGCATCTTACCACCCAGAATGCCCTGGCAGGAAACCACAAAAACAAGAATTAACTTCTAAGAATGGCAGTGCATAGAAAGAATCAATGGGTGGTCTTTTTCTGAAAAAATGCTTATAAACTGCACTGAAATAGTAATTTAGTTCCTTGGTATCCACGTTTCTCTGTTATTGGTCACCTAACTATTATCTTAAAACTACAATTAAGACTGTTTAATGGAAAAATTTAATTTGAAACTCATAACTCTGAAAAGCTATGATTACTCAAAACTCCCATAGTTTTGATAATCTGTATTATTGATCTAGCAGCACTTTTTATTTGATATGACTTAAAAATCTCAGACATAAATAAAATGTTTTATCTACATTTTTTGTTTTACTGGTAGAATCTTCTAAAAAGTAAAGTACACAGCCTCAATCAATATATTAAAAATCGAGTTTGAAATGACTAAAATCTCTGGCTATAAGAACACAGTTATGTCATACATAGAAAGTTATTTACTTAACACATTTTATAATGACTTATTTCCTGAGTGAAAAATTTTAATGTACTCTGGGTTAGATTATTCATAGCTAGGAGGTGTCAGAGAGTCATTATTCATGTTCTTTAGTGGTTGCCAAATGTTGTCATCTCTGTTTAAAGCATGCAAATTGCAGAATTGCCTACATCAGACTAAGGCCAGCAAGAGTCCTGGAAGCAACACCACAATAAGATAATTTTCAGCCCTAAGATAATTTCAAAAGGAATTAACATTCCTTTCCTTCCATTGTACTTCCCTAATCATGCAAAAAATTAAGTAATATTTTAATTTTTTATAAATGCTAATTAATATATCTGACATTGTAAACCTTTATGTGGGCTGAGTTCCTCATTCCAACATTATAAACCTTTATGTGGGCCGCATTCCTCTTTCTTGATGTGTTAAAAAGTGCAAGTTCCTACAATGGGCTACTACATCTTATGACCTTCAGTCATTCAAGTATTATTATATCAGTCTCACTATAGACTTTGTTATTTAATTAGATTCTGAATAAGAAGGCCTTTGTGGCCTTCAGCTAAATGTCCTCAGCTAGATAAGAACAGTGATATTCTAGACCTAAAATGTTCAACTCACACTTTTATCCTTCTGCCCCCTCATATCAGAGAATTGATATGTATGGGTGGCATTGACATTTCAAGGTGTGATTTTTGCCAGGCAAGTGCTTTGAGCCACAAAGCCATCACCCATGCCAAATAAACTTGCTTCTGAATGACTTTATGAGTGGAACAGGAAAAGCAAATGACATTTAAAGAGTAGACTACAGTTCTTAACTTGATCATCAGTAGTCAGAAACTGAAATTTGTTTCATTCAATCTATATAGAAGCTAATTAGGATCTTGAGACAACAGAATAATTTCAACTTCACAACACATTCATTAACTTTCTTATTATATTTTACCTATTCGATTCTATGAAAGGTAGGTAAGAAACAATGAACAAGCAAATAAAAATATTACCAAGTTACCCTATTTATTGAATATAGAATTACTAACTCTGGTTGGTGGATCAGAGTTTTTCTTCCTTGTCATTAAAATACTTAAACTAGATAGAAATTCCTGAATGTCAGGAAAGGAGTTTTTCTTAATAATTAAGTACTTTAATGCAGGCTACTAAAAATGATCGGGGTGGGGTATAGTTCTCATTCTAAACTGCTTAAGTATTTGTATAGTAATTACCTTAGTAAGTTAAAGAAAGAAAACCCAGATTTTGAAAATCCTAAACAGGCAGCACTTTGCTACTTGCCTAATGCTACATTAGTCTATCTGTCTTCTTAACCTTCCTTGGGGGTTACCTGCAAAATTAAACAAACTCTATTTCACAAACAAGAAATCAGATATCTGAATATGTGCTTCATTTTCCTAATAGTAGAGTCTGAATATTGGATTTTTGGGGTCTCACTTCAAAGAAGACTGACTTAGGGGCCCAGAGAGATAGTACCATAGTTAGGGCCATTGTCTTACACAGATGATCCAGCTTCAATCCCTGGCACTCCATATGGTTCCTGGAACCCTGCCAGAAATGATTGGCGAGAGCAGAGCTGGAGTAAGCCCTGAGCACCTCTGGGTCTGACGACTCCAAAACAAAGAGTTAAAAATTCCTCACTTTAAGGAACATCTTTGAAATTTTGAGAGGAAATTTAGTAACAAAACTTAACCTTTAAGAATTCTAAAAACAATAATACAACTTTCAATCCATCTGTATTATGTAGATCAATATATCAGAAAAGTAGTAAACCCTAAGCTGTCTTGAAAGACCATTTTCTATGAGACTCTCACTTTTCTAAGTATTCTGTAAGTAGTTACACTGATAGCATTTGTTTCAGACAACCAGCCTATTTGTATAGCAAATAACTTTGTAAGACAAGATTGAGATATAGAGTAATGGCCATGAGCAGGGAGAGATAGTCCAGAAGAGGTTATTAGCCCAGGCCAGACTATTACCTCACATTCTACCCAGAGGTTGCATCCAAATATTTCAGAAGGGAGTGGGGAGATAGCACAGGGCTTGGTGATAAGCTCAGAGATCTTGTCTTATCCATGGTAATAGTACCAGAGCACCACCAATGTGACCCTGGGGTGGGCCTGGTGGACCCTAACATGCTATAGTGGTGTGGGCCTGGCAGCTTTGCAGCATCGTAATGATTTGTCCAGCCAGTTGTTTGGCTGAGTGTCACAGGAAAGGGCCCACTGAGAACTGCCTGGAACTGAAATGATAAGAATACAGTGAATAGGCCTGAGCCATATAGAGCAGGTAGTGTGCTTGCTTTGCATGTAATCAACCTGTATTTGATCTCAGGCACCTCACTTGGTCTGCTGAGCACTATCAGGGGTGATTCTTGAGTGTAGAGCAAGAAGTAAGCTCTAAGCACCACTGGGTGTGATCCCCCAAAACCAAACAAAAAGTACTGAATAATATATAGTCAAAATACTTCATGACAGCATTCCAATGTAGCCTTTGGAGACTATTCCAATGTCAAAAGAATCAAGCCAAAATTTAACAAATGGTGAGACTGAAAGAGTACAGTGGGTGGAATGCTTGCCTTGCTTGTAGCTGACATGGGTTCAATCTCCTGAACTTCAAATGATCCCCCAACCACTTCTAGGAATGATTCCTGAGCACAGAGCAAAAAATGTAAGCCTTAAGCACTGACCACATGACCCCTAAAAAGGGAAACAAATTTTAACTACTGGGTTTACATAAATAAAAAGCACAGCACAGAGAAAATATTATTTAAAAAAAAAGATCTATCATGTGCCAGAGGGAGAGCCCAGCAGGTAGGGCGTTTGCCTTGCAGGCGGCCGGCCTATGCCAGCCCGGGTTCGATCCCCAGCATCCCTGAGCACCGCCAGGAGTAATTCCTGAGTGCAGAGCCAGGGTAACCCCTTGAGCATCGCCGGGTGTGACCCAAAAAGAAAAAAAAAAGACCTGTCCTACTAAACATGAAAATATATTCATATACAATGTATCTGACAAGTATTCAAGATATATAAATAATTCTCAAAATTCAATGAAATAAATTAAGAACAAAAACAACATCATCAAAAAACAACTGCAGGGCAGAAGTGAGAGAAAACATACAGAGGGCACACAAAAGTTGCTCAGATATTATCATGGAAATAAAAATCAAATACTGCCACCACCATCACGACCCCAGTAGTGAGGTATCACCTCACATTTGGGAAAACAGGTCAAGACTTGGAAGGGTATGGAGAAAAAGCAATCCTAATTGTTGGTGGAAATGTAAATTGGTCAAGACTCTATGTAAACAAAATATTAAAAATAGAACTACCATCTGGCCTAGAAAATCCTAAGTATTTATCTCCCCCATTATGCACAGCCACACGGTTCATAAGTAAATTGAGACTATCCCACCCGCACAGCAGAGCCTTGCAAGCTACCTATGTCGTATTTGATATGCCAAAAACCGTAACAATTTAGACCTCATTCCCATGACCTGAATGAATGGTTTGAGGCTCTTGTGTTCCTGGAGCAAGCAGATGCCCTTGGGCTATACTAGCACACTACAGGGACATATGGAGATGTTATAGGTGCCCGATAGAGCAAATTGATGAACAACAGGGAAGACAAGTGATACAAGTGATGTATCTAAAATTCAGGGGAAGACAAGTCTTACAAGTGATGTATCTAAAATTTAGGGGTGGGGAAGCTAATTTAAAAGACATATTCACACTCTGCTCAATGAAGCACTATTTATACTCTTTAGTCACAGACATGGGGCAGTGTTGCTACTGGCTCTCCCTGTGCCCAGCCACTCACGAGGCACCCAGGAGGGATGGCGGATTTTAGCCCTGGCGCGCCACCCCTGCAGAGCCTTGCAACAAGCCAGATGACCCCCACTTCACAAGGGCCTCCATTCTCCACATCTGGACTTCCCCTCCATCTGAACTCCACCCTGCAGACCAGCCTATCACAGCCCGACTCACACAGCTACTTGCGGCTGTGCAGTTCATCAATAAATGCTGGATTTAGAGATGACTACAAGAGTATGCTACCTGCACAGCAGAGCCTGGCAAGCTACCCGTGTCGTATTTGATATGCCAATACCAGTAACAATTTTAGACCTCATTCCCATGACCTGATGGAATGGTTTGAGGCTCTTTATGTTCCTGGAGCAAGCATGTGCCCTTGGGCTCTACTAACATGAGACAGGACATATGGAGATGTTACTGGTGCCCGCTCGAGCCAATCGATGATGAACAGGAAGACAGTGACAGTGACAATAAGCAAGACCTGGAAACAACCATAGGGCCTAGCAATAGATGAGTGGATAAAAATTTGGTGTCTTGCTATTGTAGACAGTAGTTGTTGTACATACACAATGGAACACTACTCAGCTACAAGAAAATATAAAATCTTTCAATTTTCAACAGCAGGGATGGAACTGAAAGGGGGTCAAGTGAAGCAAAAAGTAAATCAGAAGGAAAAAAAGACAAATCATGAATAATCTTATTCATATGTGAGATATAACCAAAGGTCAAAGCAAACAAAAGGAAACAACTTCCTACCTAGGGAGAAGGACAGCTTGAAAGGGTGGAGTGATTTCAATGGATTATGACCAGGGTATGGCATCCAATAAAACAATATCTAAGGTAACTAGAAAGTAAAAATGGAGCTCAGCAGTACAAAGTTGTCTGGGTTTTATAGTGTTTGGTTTCCCAATCCTAATGTAGCAGATGTCAGTAAGAATATATAAGTGTGTCTTGATTTTGGTAAAGGTTTCCTTCTTTCCCAGGAACTTTTTACAGAGTGACAAGTGGTTGGCATTAGTTGCCTTAAAGAATGGTTAGGAACTGTTCACTAGTCCCCAGGATGACTAGCAAGTTAAGTCAAACTCATCAGCAAAGCTAAGATTTCTACCTTGGAGGAGTAGTTTCATGCCATTTTTTCAAACATGTAATGTGTACCTTACGACTTAATGCAGAAACAGAAACAAAAGTCAATATATGTATAATCAAGGAAATGAGAGGCAAACACTATCAATCAGCCATCTGTGTTTTGCAAAATTCATCCAAAGGTTCCTTTATATGCTACCCCTGAGCAATGATCTGGGAGGTGGTGC
>JAJIBD010009898.1:0-70308 GCA_021461705.1 Cryptotis parvus | reverse complement strand
GCTCAGGGCTTACTCCTTGCTCTGTGCTTACTCCTTGCTCTGTGCTCAGGGCTTACTCCTTGCTCTGTGCTTACTCCTTGCTCTGTGCTCAAGGCTTACTCCTTGCTCTATGCTCAGGGCTTACTCCTTGCTCTGTGCTCAGGGCCCATCAGTGGTGGCAGGAAAGCAAGGCAAGTACCTTAAGCCAAATTGCATTTATTTATTGTTCCCTCTTCCTTTCGCTTTGCAGCTCCTTCTGAAGTAACCAGAGGTCCTGCACTTGTTTGGTTGTGTGACCCAGCAGATCCCAAACAGCTGAGCATCTGTGCTCCTGAGCAGTGCTGAGGGGGTCTGGTTTTGTGTTTTTTGCAGGGAGACACACCCAGCAGTGTTCAGGGCTCACTCCCTGCTGTATGGTCTGTGCTCAGGGCTCACTCCCCTGCTGTATGGTCTGTGCTCAGGCCTCACTCCCTGCTGTATGATCTGTGCTCAGGGCTCACTCTCTGCTGTATGGTCTGTGCTCAGGGCTCACTCCCCTGCTGTATGGTCTGTGCTCAGGGCTCACTCCTGGCAGTGCACAGGGACCATATATGGTACCTGGGGTCGAATCAGCATCCGCCACATGCAACACAAGTTCTCTACCTGCTGTACTGTCTCGGGTCCGAGTGCTTTCCCTCATGTGCTTCTGCCCCGGTTTCCTCTTTTTCTCTGCTGCTTTTAAAGGTATGAGCAGGATTGTGCCATTCAGAATGACTTTCTGTATACCTTTTCCCACTTTTTGTGGGCCTGTTCACACATCATTAAACAGTCTTAAAAATGGTATTTAGGGGCCGGAGCGATAGCCCAGCGGGTAGGGCGTTTGCCTTGCACTCCGGCTGGCCTGTGCCAGCCCAGGTTCGATCCCCGCATTCCATATGGTCCCCCGAGCACCGCCAGTAGTAATTCCTGAGCAAAGAGCCAGGAGTAACCCCTGAGCATTGCCGGTGTGACCCAAAGAGCAAAAAAAAGGTATTTAATTTCATCGAGATTTTGCAATGCTTAATTTAAAAGCTTTCCTATTTTTTGATCTCCCTCATTCTTCATCATTCTTTGCTGTAATAAGTGTAATAAATACTGTTGGAATTATACATTTATAGGAACATTTGGCAGCATCTGTGTTTCCTTTAAATAAATTGTGTAGTGTGGAATTTCTATAAAATGCATTCCGATGTACTCTCCAACTAACATTTCATGAGGCTGTTATGTTTTATAACCCATAATTACTGGTTAAAGTTTAAAATCATCATCTGATATTATAAGGACATATTGCAGGTGGACAGTAGTAAATTTTATTTTTAATTTTTAAAAAATTTTATATACCACCATGAGATACAGTTACAAAGATGTTCATAATTGGGTCTCCGCCATACAGTGTTCCAGCACCCATCCCTCCACCAGTGCCCCATTCCCATAACCAATGTCCCCACCCTCCCTCTAGCCCACCCCATCCTGCCTCTATAGCAGGCACTTTTTCTTTCTCTCTCTGTCTCTGTATTTCTCTCTCTACTACACAGCGTGACTTGCCATACAGATATTTATGGTTTATCATATAAGTCTCTATGGTACATTCAATGGTGAGTTCTAGTCTGACATTACCATTCCCCATTCCCCATCAGCCACCCCAGTTTGCTAGACCTACAGTGATCATTACAGTGTATATATGTGCAAGATCCTGGGGAGGACCTGGTCCTAAACTTGATTATTGTCTAAGTCTGTTGCGCGGCTGTAGAGCGGCCGGCCACTGCAGTTGTGGGTCTGGTCTGCCTCTTACCTGGGTTTGTTGGTTGCCGTGGGCTGCGTGCTCCTTGCCCCACCTGCTGGGGCAGGGAGACAGAAGGGATGAGGGGGAGGGCCCCGATCCCGCCTCCAAGTCTGCTGGCCCCAGGAGCTATGTTGGACTCCACCAGAGGCTGAGCGTTTACCATGGCTCCATGGGCCGCTCCACGTAGGCGGAGCAGCGCAGCTACGCGGTCTTGTGACAGTAGTAAATCTTGAGTAACTGCAGACCACCCCTACTCACCGGAATCACTCCTTGTCATCCTCCTACTTTCATTTTTCTATCAAAAATTTTTTTAAAGAAAAGTTTTTTTATATAACAATGCTAAAAGCAATCTCAGCAGGCCCTCGGCTAACTCTCTACACCCCTTTTTCTTGGCATATGCATGAGAACTGTTATTTCCAAACGGCCCAGACCTCTTTTTGTGCTTCAGAGTTGCTGAAATAAATTTCCAGCTCGTTCATACTGAAGGTGTGGCTGATTTGGGCCATGAACAGGCTTTTTAAGGGCGATGCAGAATCAAACCGGGGCGGGAACTTGCCTTGCATGCTGAGGCCCCTTGTTCAACCTCAGGCCCTACGTACCTTTCCTTCCCTTTCCTTCCCCACTCGCGCCTCTAGGGGTAGCCCCTCAGCACTCCTGGCCCCCTCCTCAGCACCCCTCAGTACCCCTCAGCACCCCTAGCACTGCATCACCGCGTCTGTACCTGAACGGTTAGACCGGCACAGAATATCCTACATGACTCCCTCAGAATTCTTGGGAGGATCACCCCAAGAAATTTTTTTGATAGAATTAAAAACGGTTTTTACTGTAATACAGTCTCATCTCTCAGGTTATTGTATTAATTCTTAAAGCTAGTTTTTTTTTAAAAGTATTTTATTATACCACTGTGAGATATACAATTACAAAAATATACAATTAAAAAGTTCATATTTGGGTTTTGGTCATACAGTGTTCCAGCACCCATCCCTCCACCATAGTTTTAACCTTTCTTGTTTACTTTTAAATTTCCGGGCTGGAGCGATAGCACAGCGGGTAGACATTTGCCTTGCATGCGGCCCACCCGAGCATCCCATAAGGTCCCCTGAGTACCGCCAGGAGTAATTCCTGAGTGCAGAGCCAGGAGTAACCCTTGAGCATTGCCGGGTGTGACCCAAAAAAGCAAAAAAAAAAAATTTTTTTTTCTCTCTTCTTGTGTGCAACTGCAGGAAGCTCTTTTTTTTTTTTTTAATTTTTAGGAAGCTCTTTTTAATAGTTTATCCTTTAGCGTTTGGGAGCTACATCCAGTGGCGCTTGGGGGATCCTCCTGACTCTGTGCCCAGGGGCCAGTCCCATTGGTGTCAGGTGCTGTGGATCGAGCTGGGGTTGGCTGCATGGAAGACTCAGGAGACCCATATGGGGTGCCTGGGATCTAAGCTGTGTTGGCCTCATGCAAGGCAAACACCTTACCTTCTGTACTATCACTCTAGCCCCTGATTATGTCTTTTAATAGATTTCTTTTTGAATGTTGCCTTTTTGTTCTTGGGGCCATACAGTGATGCTCAGGGTTTATTTCTGGCTCCGTGCTCAGGGATCACATCCAGCAGGGCCCTGAGGATGATATGTGTGTCTGGGATCCAACCTGAGTCTGTTGCATGCATGGCAGGTGCCTTCCCTACTGCACTATCTCTTTGGCCCAAATTTGTTGTACAGATCTTTCATACCATTCATTAAATTCATTACTAGGTATTTTATCTGTCTGTCTGTCTGTCTGTCTCTCTATCTATCTATATCTATCAATCAATCAATCTATCTATCTATCTATCTATCTATCTATCTATCTATCTATCTATCTATCTATCTATCTATCTATCCTGGTGGTGCTCAGGGGACCATATGGGATGACGGGGATCGAACCTGGGAGAGCCACGTGCAAGGCAAATGCCCTACCCGCCTGGCTATAGCTCCGACCCAATTTTTCCGCTTTAAAACTTAACTCTGTTTATTGAACTTTTTGTCTTCTTTGTAAACTTGGCTGATGCTTTTGATTTCATCTTTTAAAAAATTTATTATTCTATTATTGGCTATGTTTGCTGTTCTTTTTCTAGTTTCGTAGCTATAAGGTTATATAAGTTCATTTTTTTGTTGTTGTTTTGTTTTTTTTCTGAAGGGCTTTCTCACTGTTGGCGCCCTTTTTGATTCCATATTTATCGTATCCCATGGGTTCTAATAAGTTCCGTTTTCATTTCATGTATCTTCATGTTTTGAAATTTCTGCTTTAATTTCCTTGTTGACCCAGTGGTTGCTAAGAAGCTTATTATCTAATCTCCACATGTTTGAGGTTTTCTGATTAGTATTGTGGTGCTGGAGACTGAACATGCGTCTGATGCATGCAAGGCATGTACTTTACCACTGAGCCACATCCCAAGCCCTGGATTTTCTTTTTGGGATTTGAGTTATAATTTTATAACATTATGGTTTAAAAAAGGGATAACTGAATATTATTTCAGTCTTCATAAGTTACTGATCTCTTATTTTGTGTCTGAGCATGTGGTCTGTCCTCTAGAATGTTCAGTGTGTCGTTAGCAGATCCGATTGGTGATCTGTCTAGTAGGGGCTTGGGGTGGTTGCAAAGAACGAGACCAACAGATCCATAAGGACACAAACACACACAGAGTTTCTGAGCTCTAGCATCTCCTGGGCAGCCATCAGTGAACGAATAGGCTGTTAATTCAATACAACATCAGCCCCCTCCCTGGTTCCTTGGTGTGTTATTGTTGAAGTTAACAAAGACTTAAGAACAGTTAGTAAGCACATCAAAATTCAATGGGTACATTAAGAGCCGAGACTGGGATAATTTGCATCGCCAATCACCAGGCATTTTTAAAATATGAAGTCATGACAGTTTTCTATTCTATTTTTACCCATGTTGCTTTCCACATCTAGAAGACCCTAAACTTGTTTTTATTCTCTTCTTTCCTGGGCTCAATGCTTGCCTATAATCTATCCTGTTTTTTCCTGCGTGCATTTTTGCTCTCAGTTTATGTTCTAAGACTGACACTGTCTTGCCCAGGACACTGTCCCCACACTGTATGCACTTGAGAAAAAAATGTAATTTCTGCTTTTTTTGGGAGGGGGAGGGGCGGGGTGAAGTGTTCTATAATGTCTATTTTAAACCCATCTATTCTCATTCAGTCATTTAAAGTGTTATTTCTTTATTCTGTATTCAGTGGATCTGTCCATATTCTTACTTTTCCTCTTTAACTGCCTACAGAGGTTCTGGGGGCATTGGTGTATTATCACCCCACTGGGTGGGGGCTTGGGCCCACCGGAGCACACTGGCAGGCCACAGCTTTAGTCCTAGAGTGATCTTCTTGGCCCTGGAATTTTGCTTTTGGCCCATTCTGTCTATTTGTGTCTTAATGGGTGGAAGATTTATACCATTAGCATTTAGGGTAGTTACTAAAAAATATTTTTAGGTGTCTTTTTTTCCCCTTGATTTGCTATTATTCTTTTGCTGTTGTCTATTTCCTTCTCTTCTATTTTAACATGTATCTTTCTGTTTACTTTGACTTTCTTCAGTGTTTGACTTACGCAGATTTTATTTGAAGTCTTATGAAGTAAGACTGAGTACAGGAAGGTGTTTCGAACTAGCTTCCTTTGTAGGCCGCCTTTTGAGCCCTTCCCGTGTAGGTTGTGAAAAACCCAGGGCCCAGCCCCGTACATTCCGCACTTGTAGCGACAGGTCTAGCTATAAAGACCAAGTGTCCATTAAATTAAACTGTCTTATAATGAAATGACTATTTTTGTAGGGGCCACACCCGGTGGTTCTTGGGGATCCTGGGGACCACTCCTGGTGGTGCCAGGGGATCAGACTCAGGACTTGGCACATGTGTGGCAAGTGCTCTAACAAGGAACTATGTCTTGTCCCTTATCTTGAATTTTATGCATTAGTTTACATTTCCTAATGCTTGAATGTTACCTGCCTCAAAAAATAAGATCTCAAATTAAAAAATACTCATTTTTATTTATTTTTTGTTCAACCGCGATATTAGGAATTACCGTATGCCCGTTCAAGACAAATGCTTTATTATGAATAATTACCTTCTTTTTTTTTTTTGCTTTTTTTTTTGCCGGGGGGGGGGGGGGGGGGGGGTCATCACAGCCAGCAATGCTCAGGATACTCCTGGCTCTGCACTCAGGAATTACTCCTGGTGGTGCTCGGGGATCATATGGGATGCTGGGGATCAAACTCAGGTCTGCCGTGTGCAAGGCAAACGCCCTACCCACTGTGCTATCACTCCAGCCCCATGCATAATTACTTTAATATAAAAATGTCCTTCTGTTGCGATTGGGTTGTCAAGATGGTGAATACATCAGAGTTTTCCCTGGGAAGATGGGGGAACAGCCCACCAGAACTCAGGGGTGCTCGCTCAGCTTCTTCTTTTACGCAGCCCTAACCTTAAACTCTCAGTAACAGTTTTTCCTTTTTTATTTTTTATGCAGCAGATATCTTTTACATCAGTTGATGATTTTCTTTATTGTCTGTTTGCTCTTTTTGTCGTTTGTTTTGGTTTCAGTGACACATCCAGTGGTGCTCAGGGTTACTCCAGGCTCGGCACTCAGGAATTATTCCTGGAGGTGCTTGGACCATATAGGATGCTGGGGACCAAACTTGGGTCAACGCATTCCTTTTTTTCTATCTCCAACCCCAAGTTATTTTTGTGTAAGATTTATAGGTGCAGCCTACTAGGCAAGTTGATCCTACGTTCATTTTAGTGGACAGCAGTTTG
Source organism: Cryptotis parvus (assembly GCA_021461705.1). NCBI lineage: Eukaryota > Metazoa > Chordata > Mammalia > Eulipotyphla > Soricidae > Cryptotis > Cryptotis parvus. The sequence goes on along the minus strand of JAJIBD010009898.1, from coordinate 63,741 downwards.
ACTTACCTTCTTCCCACACCTGCAGTGTACTTTTGAGTTGAGATTGATTTTCGTATGGGAGACCCTTTAACATGTCTGGCAGGGCTGGAGAGAGCCCAGTGGGGCTGAGCACATGCTTCGCATGCAGGAGGGCTGGGTTTGATCCCCTGCCGTGCAGGCACTGACAGGAGTCACCCCCTGTTGCGTGTAGGCCGCCTGTGTAAATATATATCTATTTACACAGATAATATAAAATCTCTGTAAATCAAACACTGAAGAAACTCTAAGTTTCTCCAAGCACAGAGCTTGGAGTAACCCTTGAGCAGTGCCAGACGTGCTCCTCCCACAAAAAATATATATTTCTTTCTTACAACGTTTGGTAGTGATGAGTCGCTCTGATTTTTTATTTGTCTGAAAAACCGTTTATTGTCCTTCTATCCTGAATGATAACCTGGCAAGGTAGGGCATTCTGGGTTCAACACGTGTGTTTGTCCCAAGTTGGAATATCTCACGACGTGTCTTAGATGGCTGCTGTGGAAATGCCTGTGGTTAACTTCTAGGGGTTCCCACGTATGGACTGGTTTTTCCCCTTGTTGATTGTAGTGTTCTGCTCTTTTTTTTCATTGGTTTTGTTTTTTTTGGCTTTGGGCCATGCCTGATGATGCTCCGGGGTTGCTCCTGGCTCTACACTCAGGAGTCACTCCTAGCAGTGCTCAGGGGACCATATTGGATGCCAGGCGCTTGCAAGGCCAGTGCCCTACCTGCTGTACTGCCTCCAGTCCAGTATTCTGTTCCTAGCTTTAGCTTTTAATAGTTAAGTGTGTCTTGGCTTGTGCCTGGGTTTATTTTGTTTGGAACTCTTTGAGCCTTTTTGGTTTGGTTTTGTTTTTAGTACACCCTGTGGTCCTCAGGGGTGACTCCTGGCTCTGCACTCAGGAATTGCTCCTGGCGGTGCTTGGGGGATCATGTGGGGTGTCCGAGATTGAACCTGGTTCACACAGTGCAAGGCAAGTGCTCTGCCTGCTGGACTGTCCTTTCAGTTACTTTTGAGCCTTTTGTGTTTGGTGTTTGCTCCTTTCCAAATTAGGGACATTCTTGGCTATTATTTCTTCAAAGAAGATTTCACAACTTTTTCTCTCCTTCTGGGACCCCCTAAAGTGTTCCTCTTGCTACAGTTCATAGGGCAGTGTAGGGTTTTTACATTTTGCAGTTACTTATTTCTATTTGCATTTCTGTTTATGTGTATTCCATCCCCAGAATTTTCATCTTGGATGTTTCTTTTTCTCTCTGTTTATTTTTGTTTACTGTTTCTTTTTGTTTACTGCCTGGTATTGTTTCATTTGTTTTTGCAGAGCCGGGGCCTCAGGCTTGTGCTCCATGCCCTAGCCATGGCCCAGCCTTTCGGAGTGGATTTCAGAAGTCTTGTATTTCTTCTTGAAGTTCTTGCCTATTTACTATTATTTTTTGGGGGTGGTCCTCCCAAGTGGTGTTCATGCTCCATCATTTCTCTGTGCTTGTTATCAGTCTCGTCTTGTTTTCCATTCTCCCCACCCCCTCCCAATTTCATTCACCGCTGCGTAACTCTTATTTTTAAATTCTTCAGGCAGCCTGCTCAGTTCTGCTAAGTCTTCCATTTCCCGCTGGTTTTCATTCCGCCGCAGCATCCATGGGAATCCCCACTTGCTCCTTTTGCTCAGTGCCCCATGTGAGCTGCTGTGCTGAGCTGAGCAGCTCTCTTCCCCTGGCTTGCCACGTAGGGGTCTAGCAGACTTGTCGGCCACAGAGAAGACTCTGAGGCTATTTCCCGGAAAACCCTGTGCTTTCTTTGGCTTTGCACACGGATACTCAGGCAGCTCTCATGATTGAAGGCGGGTGCCCACACAGGATAGAGGCTGAGAGCTGAGAGGCTACTGGTGGCTGGTACCAAGGCTTCGTGTCTCCCGAGGACTTTAAAATAGAGCCTAGCTGGTGGGGGCGAGATTTGCAACCTCGTACTCCCTGGAGACGCTTCTGCCCACTGGGCCTTCTCACCATGCTAGGTTATGAGTTATCACTCAGCTGGGGATCAGCCTGAGCTGTAGGTTCCGCTGCCCCATCTGTCAGGAGGGTGTGGGCCGCAGCGGTCTAGGAGCAGCCAGTTTGGCTTTTTGGCCCCCAGTACTCAGTGTAGTGACAGGTGGCCCTAGTTCTGGTAGTTCTGTCTGCAGGTGTCACTCAGGGGCTGGACTCTGACGGAGGTGAGGGGTATAGCAGGTGTGGCTAGGACAGGTGTTTGTATACCCCAAGGCCAGATGCAGGGAGGAGCCACTCTGGGGACCGCAGGTGAAGCACCTTCAGAAGCTCCATCATGGCTGAGCCTCCCCAAGCTCCAGCTCCTGCAGGTGGGCTGGGGTCATAGGTGACTCTGACAGTCCCTGCCCTGGCCAAAGAACAATCCGCAGCCACAGGTAAACATTCAGTTGGCACAGTGTTATCCTTGCCTGCCTGGCACCGGCTGGTTTTGCACTGTTTTTAAATAAACATTATATATATATAGTATATATATATATATGATACCTACATATAAATAGCTACCTATATATATATAAATATACCTACCTACCTATATATATTATATATAATATACCTACCTACATATATATATATATATATACATATATATACCTACATATAAATAGATATAGATATTTCCTATGAAAGCAGGACGAGAATGCTATTCTGGTCTCTCAAAGAGGAAGGGAAAGAGCTATGCTTGGAATATCACGCCTCACTCAAGTGAGAGAAGGAATCCAGAGTTCCGACCCCCAATAAACCGATCCAGAATCAGGGGCGCTGTCTCGTTTGCCAAGGCATCGAAAATCAGATGGGCTGGACATGTAATGCGATTTGGAGACGAACCGCTGGACTAGAACCATTACTGACTGGATCCCACAGGATGTCAAAAGATTACGTGGCCACCCTCCTACAAGATGGTCAGACTTCTTCAAGACACTGATCGAACGGTTTGAGGCTCTTTGTATTCCTAAAGCAAGCAGATGCCATTGGGCTACACTGGCACGTGATAGGGTCAAATGGAAATGTTACTGGTGCCCGCCGAGCAAATTGATGAATAACAGGATGTCAAATGATCAAGTGATATATATTTGGGTTTGGAGCCACACACTACAGTAATTAGGGGTAAACCAGTTGTGCCTGGTGGACCATACAGGGTTACAGGGATTGAAAGCCGATGGGCTGTATGCAAGGTATGAACCCTACCAGCTGTACTAACACTCTGGGCCTGGTTTTGCACTTTTAAAACAATGAAATCAAAGGAGCTGAGCAATGGCACAGTAGATAGGGCTTTTACCTTGCACAAAACCTCTGAATTCAATCCCCAGCATCCCATATTGTCCCCTGAGCACCCCATGAGTGATTCCTGACTGCTGAGACAGGGCTTAACCCCCGAGTACCACTGGGTATGGTCCAAAAACAAACCAAAAAAGTAAACATATTTATAGTACTTCTTGTAGAAATCGACTGGTGAGTGGGAGGCAAATGGGGTGGGGTGGGGCATTGGTGGGCGGAAGCAGACTCTGGTGAAGGGATTGGTGGTGAACATTGTGTGCCTGAAACCCCGTCCTGAATAACTTGGTAATTTTATGGTGATTAAAATAATTTTTAACTAAAAATTAAATTTAAATAAAAATCAAAATAAATATCTTTCTGGGGCCAGAGTGATAGTATGGCTAGCAGGGTGCTTGCCTTGCTCAGGGACAATCTGGGTTCAGTCCTCCTGCACCCTGTTGCCCCGCTTGGTCCCCCTGAGTGATCCCTGAGTGCAGAGCAAGGAGTAATCCCTAAGGACAGCTGGGCGTGCTGCCTCTCCCCACCATAAACAGTACTGTTATCTTTCTTACTGTCTCAGATGTGAATAAAATTATTTGCTTAATTACATTTTCAGAATGTTCATTGCTAAGTTTTCAGATTCTCAGCTCTTGGCGGGGCTGCACCCAACGGTGCCCAGTCGCCACTCCCAGTTTGGGACCAGGCTCACCACCAGTGCTGATAGACAGTCCTGGGAATCCGACCTGGTCTCCCTGCATGCTAGGTCTCCAGCCTCACATATTCAGCTGTACCTGACAGTCTGCCGTGATTCGCTTATTAATTCTTATTAATGGATTCCGTCAGATGCTTTTCTTCTTCTGAATTAATTGCTTGGTAATTAATTACCAGGCAGGGGTAAATGTTTCTTCAGGCTACTGTGATGCTAAAGAAATCAAGCATATTGTTAATCCGACTTCTAGTCCCCTGCCCCTCAAGGTGTTGCAGGTATGGCTGTGGTGCCCAGCTGTGTCAGCAGGTGGCAGACAGGAGACAGGTTTGTCTACACTCCAGGGCTCTGCCCCATGGGCCCTGGATGGTTGATGGTCTGACATAGAAAAAGACTGGGCTCCCTGGGATGAACCCAGAGTCATGGCAGAGCCTGGCAAGCTCAAAAGCAGTAACAATAATGGACCTCATTCCCAATGAATGGAGACGTTACTGGCGCACGCTTGAGCAAATCCAATGAACAACGGAAGACAAGTGACTTCTCAATCCACTTGTTGCTTTTAGTTGAGAGTTTATTTTATTTAATTGGGAGACTTTGGGCCTCACCTGGTGGTACATGGGGGTGACTTCCAGCTCTATGCTTGCTTCCTCGCAGTGGTCAGGGGACTCTGCAGTGCCTAGGATCAAAGTGGGGTCAGCTGGATACAGGGCAAGTGCTTTGACTTACTCTCTATTCTCTCTGGTCTTAGTGGATTAGTGGAGAATTTAGAAGAGGACTTGACCTGAAGGAGGGGGGGAGAGGAGCAACCAGGACGAGTCTTAGGGACTTGGCCTTGGAGAACTGTCAGGTTTTACTTATTTTCCCCCAGACACTGTTGATGAGACTGAGCTTCTGTTTTTCCAAAGTAGTGGTCACAAGCCTGAAGAAGAGAGGTCCATACACTGACAGTTATGTGCACGGGTTATCTTAGTTACCTCTCTCAGAACTCAACCCTGAATAATTCAGAAACAAAAAGAAACAGAATGGACATTAAGATAATTAACTTTATTTTGGGACTACACTCAGCTGTGCTCAGGGCTTACTCCTGGCTCTCTGTACTAAGGGCTTACTCCTGGCTCTGTGCTCAGGGCATACTCCTGACGGAGTACCTAGGAATCACTCATGGAGGGCTCCAGGGACCATTTGGGATGCCAGGAATTGAACCTGGGTTGACCATGTACAAGGCAAGAGCTCTACCTGTTGTACTATCATTCCAAGCCCCATTTTTTTTTGCAAATTTTATTTTATTTTAAAATTATTTTATTATACCACCTGTTCACTTGATAGCACCTTTAGATATACAGTTACAAGATGTTCATGTTTGTTTTTGGTTCACGTGTTCCCCCTCCCTCCGTGCTCCTTCCCCCCGCCCCCCCCCCCCTTCCCCCAGCCTGCCTCCATGGCAAGTTCTGTATCTCCTTTCTCTCTTTTCTCTCTCTCTCTCTCTCTCTCTCTCTCTCTCTATCTCTCTCTCTCCCTTTTTGCTTCCTTTTTCACACATTGTGGATTGTAGTATATTCTAGGACATGATTGGTTCACTCGGTGGTGTGTCTGAGTCTCTGTGTGATATGGCCGGCGGCCCTGGGGCAATGCATGGGCGGGGCCACCAGGATGAGTCAGAGAGAGGAAGGGGAAATGGGTATTGGTGATGGGAAAGGGGCATTCGTGAGATGGAGTCCCAGCTCCATCTCACGAATGCCCAGTGACTTCAGCCTCCAAGAGCCGCCTACCTGGGCTTGAACTTGATTGCTCTTTTAATCTGGTCTTGAGGTCAGCATCTCTCCTGGGTGGGCTCTGATGTGCTGTGGTGTCCAGACAGCGAAAATGGTGGCTATTATGGCGAGTGAGTCTCATCGGGCTGCTTCCAAGGCCCAACAGAGGTGATGGGCCCACTCAAAACCCATCTTTCCTCCCGGGAGCCTCATGGTCGGCTGAGCTAGGGAAGAGCTGCATGGCAGCTCTCCCCGTGTGTCTGAGACTCTGCATCCTCAGTATTTTTTTTTAATAGAAAAATTTCTCTTGAGAAAAATTTGGATGAAACCAGAAAAGTGCATATTGGTTTAAGAAATGGTAATTCTACAGAGATGACTCCTATCAACATGCCTATCTGTAACTTACCATTTTTTGTTGTTTATACTTGTACATTTATATGGGTTTTACACAACGGAGGGGTTTGTAAGAGACACAGATTATTTCATACTCTGTTTTATCAGAAGAGTTGATGCTACAAGGTGCTGTCCAGAGGGTCTCTTGGACAGCCAGTTCTGAGGACCTGCAGTGGGCACTGCAGGCCCCTTTGCTGATTGGTGTCGCTCCCTCTTGCAGAAATCGGTGTGCTGGCTAAAACGTTCATCGACCAAGGCAAGCTCATCCCTGATGATGTCATGACCCGGCTGGTACTTCATGAGCTGAAGAATCTCACCCAGTGTAACTGGCTGTTGGACGGTATGTGGGCGTCTCAGGTGTCTCGGCTCCCCAGAATGAGAGTGGACAGGAGCATGAGCGTCTCATGGGCCATAGACAGGAGGGAGAGTGGTGGACAGGGGGCCGAAGTGCTGCTGCTTATCAGCCTGAAACTCAGGCCCGTTTTCTTTTCTGGGTTGAAATTGGAAGGGGGGAGAAATGGGTCTCACAATTCCTACACCCCATTCACTTGCACTCAGGAAGTACTCCCCAGTGGGCGAGGGGGTTGGAAGGATGCTGGGGATCAACTGGGTTGGCTACATGTAAGGCAAGTATCCTAACTGCTGTGCTAGCTCTTTAGCCCCGAAAGGCCTCTTCCCCCTTCCTTTGGTACAGCAGTTTTCCCACAAAGGAGATTCAGTTACCATCAGCAGTCACATTTTACCTCCAGAAGGATGTTGGAATCCTTAGGTGATTTTCAGTTTCTGAGGTGGAGAGGAAGTTGCTGGAAGTTTATATATTTATTTGCTTTTCGTTCAGTTTTGTTTTGAGAGCTGCAGCTGGCAGTGCTCAGGAGCTACCTGTGGCTCTGTGCTCGGAGTCACTCCCAGTATCCTCAGGTGACCATGTGGTACCAGGGGTTGAATCCAGGCCTTCTACATGTTAAGCATATGCTCAACCCCCTGAGCTGTATTTCTGCCCTGGATATGTATTTATTGTGAGGATTTTTTCTTTTTTTTTTTAAATGTGATTATGGAAACTGACATGTCCCAACGCGTGGACGCAGCAAGATGGAGTCTGTAGGCCAGTAGGCCCCTGGTCCAGGAAGAGCCATTTCAGTTTAAGTCTGAAGGCTGCAAAGAGTGTCCTAATTCCAAGGCCACCAGGCCACCTTAATCAGGGGAAGGGTGGCTCATTTGTTCTGCACAGACCTTCAGTGGATTAGATGAAGCCAGTTTCCCCACTTTAGGGAGAACAATGTTTAATTCAGTCTACTGATTTGTGTTAATCTCCTTCAAAACCACACGGACACGCCCAGAGTAATATTTGCCAGAGTCCTGGGCCCCACATACAGTTAGTTTCCCATGGCGGGGGCCTGCCAGCCTGCTGCTGACTGCTTTCCTTCAGATTCTGCGCATTATCTTCCTCCTGCCTTCTCCCTTCCCTCCCTTCTCTCTTTATTTTATTTATTTATTTATTTATTTTTGCTTTTTGGGGTCACACCCAGCAATGCTCAGGGGTTACTCCTGGCTCTGCACTCAGGAATTACTCCTGGCGGTGCTCGAGGGACCATATGGGATACCGGGATCGAACCCAGGCCGGCATGGGCTGGCCGCGTGCAAGGCAAATGCCCTACCTGCTGGGCTATCGCTCCGGCCCCTCTCTCTTTATTTTTTAAATCACTTATTTCTGTACAGGTTTTCCAAGGACACTTCCGCAGGCAGAAGCACTGGACAGAACCTACCAGATAGACACAGTGATTAACCTGAACGTGCCCTTTGAGATTATTAAGCAGCGCCTCACTGCTCGCTGGATTCACCCGAAGAGCGGCAGAGTCTACAACATGGAATTCAACCCTCCCAAGACGGTGGTGAGTGGTGGGGGAGGAGCTGACGTGACCCTCTGCGGAGCTGACCCCTGGTGCCTGCACGGGTTTGGTTCTTGACCATGGAACGCCTGCTCCCGAGGCTGAGTCTCGGGTTCCTTGGCTGAGTTGCCTCTAGTGCACTCAGCTCGGTGGTAAAGGAAGGAGCGAGATCAGGGGTTTCTTGTTTCTTTGAAAACATTTATTGTGGGGACAGGAGCCAAAGCACAGTGGGTAGCGCGATTTGCCTTGTATATGGCCGACCTGGGTTTGATCCCTGGCATCCCATATGGTCTCCGGAGGACTTCGAGTAGTTCCTGAGGGCAGAGCCAGGAGGAACTCCTGAGCATCACCCGGTGTGACCCAAAAAAAAAAAAAAGAAAAGAAAATATTTATTGTGCCCGGGATTGCTTTAGGAATTAGGGCACTCAAGGTTGGTGACACTTGGCTGAAGCAGGGTTTGCTGCTGAGATTCTCAGTCAACAGCTGAACACCTCCCCACCCCTTTTTTAAAATCTTTTTGGGTCAGACCAAAAAAGATTCCCTGGCTCTGCGTTCAGGAATCACCCCTGGCTACGTGCGAGGCAAACGCCTATCTGCTGTACTATAGCTTAAGCCCTTGAAATATTTTTGCAAAAATGTGTAGCTATTTGGCAACAGCTTTGAGAGCTTTTTACTCACAGGAGACTGTCTCTGGAAATAGTCCTGGGGTCTGATAGTTTAGGTCCGATTTGATTCTGTTTATTTGAAAATCAGCATTGGTGTGTCTGCTTGCATAGAGATGTCTTACTTAAGAGATATATAGCTCTTAATAGCCGGAGCGATTTTACAGCAGGAAGGGTGTTTGCCTTGCATGCGGCTGACCCAGGCTCGATGCCCGGCATCCCATATGGTCCCTTGAGCACTATCAGGAGGAATTCCTGAGTGCAGAGCCAGGAGAAACCCATTAGCATTGCCAGGTATTGTCCAAGAACCAAAATAAAATAATACCTAATTGCTTATAAAAATATCCAGCAGAAATAATGTATTTGATAACTGGCCTCTTTGAACTTCTGTTTAGGGCATTGATGACGTGACTGGAGAGCCTCTTATCCAGCGTGAGGATGACCGGCCCGACACAGTTGTTAAGAGACTGAAGACCTATGAAGCCGAAACAGAGCCAGTCCTGGAATACTACCAGTGAGTTTGTCATTTTTCGTACTTTTCTTGCATGAGGAAGTGCTCGGTCCATTTTTGTGTGTATCCATGCTTTACAGTTGAGATGCTAAAAGACAAGAAGATTCAGCTCAAACTGGTTTAAACAACGGGACATTTACTAACTGTGTAACAGAGAAGATCAGAAGGTAATTTGGGCATCACAGTCAGGCCCCAGAGAGCTCAAAAGTGGCTCTTTGCCATTCTCTCGGCCATTCCTCTGTATGTTGGCTTCTTTGGTTTAGTTTTGTTTTATTTGAGGGCCGTTCCCAGCAGTTCTTACTGGTGACTCCTGACATGTTGCTTGAGGGTCACGCCCAGTGGTGCTTGGGGGGACCATGTAGCGCTGGGGATTAGTCCTGGGCCTCCTGCATGCAGAGCATGTGCGCTGGCCCCCTGCTGGCTCTCCAGCCTTGCGTGTTTGCTCTGTCCTCAGGCATTCTGCATGGTTGCAGACAGTCGCTAGGGACTGCCAGGGCCTCCTCTTTGATGAATGGCTGAGCGGTCCCCTTTCCCCCTTGAACAATAGTCTTGAGTATTCGTGAGACTGAACCAACAGGAGCAGCTGTAGTCAGAGAATACCCACTGTTTTAGGCTGAGGTACCTGCCCATTCTTTTGCTTTTTGTTTTTGAGTTATACCTAGCAGTACTCGGCTTACTCCTGGCTCTGTGCCCAGGGATCACATCTGGCAGTGCTTGGGGCTCATATATAGTGGCCAAGGATCGAATTAGGTCAGCGGCATGCAAGGCAAGTGCCTCCTTGCTCTGCCCTCTCTCCGGCTCCTCCCTACCCATTCCTGACCCACTCACAGGACTGGGAGTGGCCCTAGTGACTGAGCCACCCCTGGAGCTGGGATCAGCCCCTCATACAGGGACTTTCTTATTTGGTGCATGTGGCCAGGAGGTGAAGTGAGCCATGTCCCTGTCTGACAGTAGGAGACGTTAGAGCCCAGCAGTATCTCCAGTGGCAACTGGTCCTGACAGTTTGTGAACAGTCTTTAAAATCTTCTATTTTCAAGTAATTCTGTCTGTTCCTCCGGGAATTCATCTCACAACAAATACATGTATGATACTAAAGACATACGAAAACATGAATCAGGTGCAGGAGCAGACTGCATGCTTTTCACATGCCAACCCCACCCCACCCCACCCGCCCCCAGAGAAATAGTCCAGTTTCCTTGGTCGGCATTTCCCCCTGCTGCAGAGGATTACTTTCACGCCATGTCCTTTATGCACTCGCTTACTGAGTAAGGGTGCAGGGTCAAGACAGTCCAGTCCTGTGGGTCGAGACCGATGCAGGAGCTTGACTGCCTAAATGAGAAAGAGTGGACAGGGGCTAATTCCTAACCCCAGCTCACCATTTGTTGTTCTCTTGCTTAATCTGTTTCCTCCTTTGTGAAAATGGGGTGAGACTAGAGGGTGGAAAGATGAACTAGTACGTGTGACTCTCAGAATGATGTCCGCGTAGAGTAAGCATAGTATGATTATTAGCTCTTCTTATTACGTTGTTATAATAGGGTTAGTATTCAATGAAATCTGAATGAGCAGTCTACAAATTATTTAATAGTTATTTCTGGAGGGCAAAAATATAAGGAATAGGAACTCACTTTCTATAGTAGCTATTATTATAATTTTGATTTGTCCATAAGCCCAACTTGCAGAGAGCCAGGTGTGTCACCCGGGAAAGACATTTATCCTGTGCCACAAGTTCTGTGTCAGTAAACAGTAGTTACTTTACCGCAGTCTCACCGGGAGTTAGAGGAGAGAATTCACGTAAAGGCTTAAAACGACCTGACTACATACTAACTAACTTACTAACTACTTACTATAACTAACTACTACTTAGTTAGTCATAGCTAACACTAAGTGACTGTACTTAGTGTTAGCTATAACTCTTAGTAACACTGTGCTAGGTCCTCCCAGATAATTACAGTCAGATCCTGCCGGGCCCTAGGAAACTCAGTTCGTGTGTGAGTGAAGCAGAGTGCTGGGTAAGGAACATTTGTTCTTCAGTGTGTTATGTACTTAGAGCGGTCAGGAATCTAATTCACCCGAGCTTAAACAAAAGGAAATTAGTCAGGCAATAAAAATTTAGTCCAAAGGTGGGGTTCAGGGTTTTTTTTATTTTTTGGGTCACACCCAGCAATGCTCAGAGGTTACTCCTGGCTCTGCACCCAGGAATTACTCCTGGCGGTGCTCAGGGGGCTTATATGGGATGCTGGGGATCAAACCCGGGTCAGCAAGGCAAATACCCTCCCCACTGTGCTATTGCTCCTACCCTTGGTCTTTTTATTTTTGCATTTTGGGTGACACCCGGTGATGCTCAGTGGTCACTCAACTCTTCACTCAGGAATTACTCCTAGCAGAGTTTGGGTGACCATATAGGTTCCCGGGATTGAACCCAGGTCGGCTGTGCGCAAGGCAAACGTCCTACCTACTGTGCTATCGCTCCGGGCTCCTGGCTCAGGTTTTCAGGTGGTATCATCTGGTCTAGTTCACTCTCAGCTCCATCCTCTTGGGTGGCTCACTGTCGGAGCTGTGTGGTGCCCTTATTCCAGTAGAGAGGGGCTCTGCAGCACATGTCCTAGAAGTTGGCACTGGTCAGCTCTCACCATGCCCCTCAGTGAAGCTGGGGAGTGGGACTGACCTGCCTGAAGCTCAGGATGAGGTTGGTTCAGAGGCTCTTTCCCAGAGAGATTTAGGGATTTGGTCTGTAAAACCCAGGGAAGGCTGCAAAGAGCGTGTGCGACCTGGTCCTTCCTTGAGGTGCCCTGTTCTTTCTAAACTGGGGTTTCTAATCTTTCTGCCATTAACTGTAATTTTTCCTTCTAAGGTCCTGTGCACAGTACAAGACTGGACTTCCCCAGAGATTAAAAGTGGTATTTGCCATAACCTTAGTGAAGTTAGTATTATTTAAAATTGTTGGCCATTATATACAATTGTTGGCCTCTTACCTGGGTGACGCTGATAAAATGGTTAGGTGTGTTTATAAACACGATGCTCTCACTCTGTAGAGCAGGGCTTCTTAAACTTTTCCCACTGAGACCTCTTTCCACCAAAGAAACTTTCCTGTGGCCCTGGCATACAGGACTAGTCTGTAGATACCCAAAATGTTTCGTGATAATAAATCGTAACAAGATTGATTTCAACGCACTTATTTTTGGTGGGGGCCACATCCAACAGTGCTCAGGACTTATTCCTGACCCTGAGCTCAGGGCTCATACCTGGTGGGGCTCTATTGTGACTCTACTGTCTCTCTCCATATCTGTAAAACACATTTTAAAAGAAATTATGCTACCTCACACGGGGTTGTGGCACACAGGTTTAAAAGTTAGGGTTCAGAGGTGTAGAGGACAGGTAGTTGAAGCTTGTTCCATTTTTTTTTTTTTTTTTTTTTTTTTGGGTCACACCCGGCAATGCTCAAGGGTTTCTCCTGGCTCTGCACTAAGGGAATCACTCCTGGCGGTACTGGGGGACCATATGGGATGTCGGGGATCGAACCCTGGCCGGCATGGGCGGCCGCGCAAGGCAAATGCCCTACCTGCTGGGCTATCGCTCCGGCCCCCTTGTTCCATTTTATTACATGAAGATTCACAAATATTCACCCAAGGCAGTTGCACAACTGCAGGTCCTGGAACAGGTGCCTGTTGTGTTAATAAAATCTTCATTTCATTTTTAAATGGCTCTTCATGATGCTTTTAGTAGTAAAGATGCTGCTTTTTGTTTTGGTTTGGTTTTGGGGCTACGCCCTGTGGTGTTCAGGGGACCCTATGTGGTGCCAGGGTTAGAACCCTGGTCAGCCACACACAAGACAAGCACCTACCTGCTGTTTTACCTCTAGCCCAAGATGCTTCTTATGAAAGCTTTGGGAATCAGGACTTTCTTATATGCAAAAAACACGGTATTTACATAATCTCTCTGCTTAGCAAATGTTTTTTACCCAGAAAACAGTACAAATTATTTTAGTCTTAACTATAGCAAATGTTATGAGATATGGAGAAAGGAGTAATTTTGTCTTTAGTGAAATCTCTGAAAACAGTAAAGAGGGTTGCACACCAGGACTGTTTTCAGAAGGTTTTCATGAATTACAGAGTTCTTCAGATGCAGCCTTTAAGTCAGTATGTGTGAGTGGGTTGGAGAAGGAGGGCCTGCAATAGGGAATACCAGAATCTTAGGGTAATTTGTTTTGAAATCCAACCCTAGGTTTTTTCCCCCTTATAATATAGCCATGGGAAATGGAAGCAAATATACTTTGGCTATTGATTTATTGACAAGTCATACAGATTGTCTTGGAAGCAACAGGAAACACACAGAAACACCCTTTACCCCTAACTTTCAGGGGGTTAGCATAAAGGGGGGAATGAACCTAAGAGTAACAAAGGAAGGATAATCAAATATTAGAAAGCGGCTTTGGGGCCGGAGCGATAGCCCAGCGGGTAGGGCGTTTGCCTTGCACGTGGCCGGCCAATGCTGGCCTGGGTTCGATCCCCAGCATCCCATATGGTCCCCCAAGCACCGGCAGGAGTAGTTCCTGAGTGCAGAGCCAGGAGTAACCCCTGAGCGTCGCCAGGTGTGACCCAAAAAGCAAAAAAAAAAAAAAAAAAAGAAAGCGGCTTTGCAAGTGGCAAGAAGACCAAGAAAGCCAAGTGGATATTTTTGGTATCTGGCAGGCCCTGCATTTAGAAACTTACCGAGTGATGTGAGCTAAGTTACATATACTGTGAATACAGTTTTATTATGGTAATAATGAAACTTGACCTTATGGGGAAAAAAAAACTATTATATGTAAAGCATTATATAAAGGGCATATATATAATATCATATAGTACATGCTCATTAAATGATAAGGTATTCTGCCCCAAGTGGTGCTGGGGACTCACCTGGCTAAGTGGACCAGAAGGTTCAATGCTAGGACCCAGTGCGAGGATGCTTGGGAGCTGTGTTGCTGGAGACTGCCAGTACCCAGCAGTGGCATTTGTGCTGGGGGGTGAGAGAGCCTCCAGAGTCGCACTCAGCGATGCAGAGCTAATGCTGGTGACCTAACCAGGGCCCTTGCATGCAATGTATGCACCCTAACTCCTGCGCTATCCTCCAGCCATAGATAATTTATTGATTTGTTTGGGGTTCCCTTTGCAGTGCTCAGGGGGTACCCTGGTGGTGCTCAGGAGCCCTTGGTATTATTTCCATTGTGTGTGGATCATGCCAGGAATCAACGCAGGGCCTCGACCATGCAGAGTATGCACTCTCCCTTGAGTCACATCCCCAGCCCTCTTTACTGTCTAAGAACCACTTTGAATAAACTCGGTGGGGAAACCAGGCATACATTATTTTTCTGTTTTATTTTGTTTTGTCCTCTTTAGGAAAAAAGGGGTGTTGGAAATATTCACCGGAACAGAAACCAACAAGATCTGGCCCTATGTGTATGCTTTCCTACAAACGAAAGTTCCACAAATAAACCAGAAAGCATCAGTTACTCCGTGAGGAAAAATACAGATAATTAGCGAGAAGCTTCTCTTCCTTCTCTGTGTATGTAGAAGCTCCTTGCCCTAAGATTCTGGCAAGTATGAATTCTTTGACAATTATATTAGTTTCATTTCTGATGATTTGTTCTGGAATAAAAGATGTGCCAAATGAGTCAAGAAACTCAGATCTGTCTTTTGAAATCAACGGCTGTATTTTATACAGTTATCATCTTTGATGTACAATTCAGGAATATAAATCAAGTTTAAATTTTTGGAAAGTCCTTTGGAGTTTAAATTAAAAGAGCAACAGAGATGGTTTTCCAACTGCTGCTTAGCAAGTGATTGATAAATAGTCTTTATTTTTCTGGGAAAGGAGTTCCATGTAACTTGGGGAAAGTATCTCATTTGAGGCTCTTGTGCAGTTTTATACCAAAAAAAAATGGTATTTTTAGCACGTGGTACAATTTTTTGAGATATTACAGCTATAAAATTCCAGGAAAAAGCAACTGGACTTCCAGATCAGTTGCAGGATACAAAAAATCACTGCTGCCTTTACACTAAGAAACTCAGTCATAATATATGCTGTATCTGTTATTCTGCACACCTTCAGCTTAGACTTTTCAATTTTCTATAAAATATATATTAGTTATATTAGGAGTCATTTCTTTCACATGACTTTCAGAAATATCTGTGTACCGATGTATTATATTTAATGTGTACATATGACTTGTTAGAAATTGGTATTAAAAATTGGTATTATAAGTTCATGCATGAACGCCAACTATGAATTTTCATTGGAAAATGTACTTGAAATCCCAAGTTTTATAAGCTTACAATACTTGTATTAAGAAATGTGTGCTTTGGGTTCTGCTTGTCAGTTTTTCTTTTGCCTAAGATGTGTGATCTGCCTCGATGAGTGACAGAGTACAAGGAAAAAGAACTTAAGAGGAAATGCATGGCACTATGTAAAGGAAGCATATTCTGTCACTAGAAATAGATCAGCCATGCATGAGGACTTAAGTGCACTGACACAGAAATAGTAATTTTAGTTACCAGGTACAACAATAAAAAGGAATTATGCGACAGTCCGAAAAGGACCAGGAAGGGCTGGAGGGATAGTACAGTGGGTAAGGCACTGGCCTTGCATGTGGCCAACCTGAATTCGATCCCTGGCATCCCCTGAGCACTGCCAGGAGTAATTCCAGAGCGCAGAGCCAGGAGTAAGAACTCCTGAGCACTACCAGGTGCGCCCAAAATCAAACAAAGCACCAGGAAAGTAATTGAACTTGCTGAAGGAGATTTGATTCCTAATCAGATTTGACATTTGTTAGCGTTTGCTGCCATCCTGTCTTCAAGGGAAAGAACTGTGCTGTGGACTGACAGCTGAGCAGCCATTTAAAAATCAGTGATTTCCGCCAGAATAATAATACAGCCGGGAGGGCTTTTGCCTGGCACACGCCCAACCTGGGTTCGATCCCTGGCATCCCATATGGTCTGTCTCCTGAGCATGGCCAGGAGTAACTCCTGAGCACTGCCAGGTGTGACCCAAAAAGCCAAATAAATAAGTAAATGATCAGCGATTTCGAAGTTGGGGCAGCAAGGACAAAACTCAGCAGTGTGCGCTGCTGCCGGAGAAGCCCGGTCGCTGCCTCATGCACTCGCTCCTACTTGGTGCTAAACCGGACCAGTGAGTCCTTGTACATGCGGTATGAATTGCCTTTGAAATTCTGGCCAATTTTATTATAGATACTTAAAATAGAAATGCCAGCAAGTTTTTCTTACATATTTTATAGGGAATAAAAACCCACTTAAATATCCTTTCTTCTGATTTTAAAAACTTCAGTGTTCTTTCCAGACAGACCAAGGCTTTGAAAAAAAAATTACAGTATTTTCTTTTTATAAACTTTCTATGTCTTACTTGAATGTTAATTGTATGTACTTTCTTAAAATATTATGAACTATTAAGCTTATGAATTATCACTAGGTTGTTAGATATTTTATTAATGTACTAAATAAAATTAATTTCAGAACTGTGTACCTGACTTTGTCTTTTGGCACGTCACAGGCTCACTTCGCCATCCTGCTCTGAGTTCTGTCTCGCTGTCGTATAAATTAGTGACTGTTGTCTAATAATTGTCTTAAAACAGTACAACGTTTGGAAACATTTCGTGCTATACTTTATTTTCATTCATTTTATTTATTGGCTTTTTGGGTCACACCCAGAGATGCTCAGGGGTTACTCCTGGCTCTGCACTCAGGAATTACTCCTGGTGGTGCTCAGGGGACCATATGGGATGCCGAGGATCGAACCCAGGGCGGCTGTGTGCAAGACAAACGCCCTACCCACTGGGCTATCACTCCGGCCCTACCCCTAAATATTTAAACCAAAGTTTTGCACATTTATTATTTTGGGAAACAATTACATTTTTTATTTTTTTAAAATAGAGGTCTCCACAGTGGTGCCTGGGGCCACCAGATCCACACTAGGTACCTGAGTAAAAGGGTTACTTTTTTGAGGTAGCTTCCCACCTTTTTTAAAGCAGAGAACTTACACAGAATGTGCTGTCATAGGAGGTCTAAGAATAAATATCTTATCTCGTGTGCAGCCGTGAAGATAACAGTATCTCCTTGAAATGTGGGGATACTTTTTGGAACCAAGCGCCCGTGGTCAGAGCTACTATACCATAAAGACTAATAAGAAAGTTCCTCAACCCATTACCCTATTTTCAGGAGTATCAGTTGTTTTGGTACACTGTTCATAAATTGTGTGTCCTATGAGAAGTGCAAACTGGCAGTTAGTACTATCTACAAGTTCTGCTGTATTTTTCAGTTCCATTTGATATAGGTTAAATATTGGATGAAACTTCCAAATCCCAGCCCACAGCTACTTTTCCCTCAGCTAATTCAGTGACTTCTAGCAAAACAAAATATTGTGGTCACTCATAGTTTGTAACAGAACTTGTTATTAAAAAATCATGGTAATTATAGAGTTCAAATTCTATTAAATTGCAACTAAAAGAATTAGTATTTTAAAATATAAGTTGTGCATCAACAACTTGATCACTTGACATCCCATTATTCGATTTGCTCAAGCAGGTGCCAGTAACTTTTCCATTTGACCCTATCACGTGCCAGTGTAGCCCAATGGCATCTGCTTGCTTCCGAATACAAAGAGCCACAAACCGTTCGATCAGTGTCTTGACAAAGTCTGACCATCTTGTAGGTGGGCGGCCACGTGATCTTTTGACGTCCGTGGGATCCAGTAGATAACGGCTCTAGTCCAGCGGTCGCCTCCAAAACAACAAAAAATATTCCTAGACACTAAAAACCAAAGAGGGGTCGGAGCAGCAGGTAGTGCATTTGCCTTGCATGAGGCCGACCCTGGTTTGATCCCCTGGCATCCCATATGGTTCCCTGAGCACCACCAGGAGTAATTCCTGAGTGCAGAGCCAGGAGTAATCCCTGAGCATCGCTAGATGTGACCCCAAAAGCAAAAAATAGAGAAATGGAAATGACTTTCCTTCCGTTTTTGTAATTTAAGGCTTCAGTTTTGGAAGTTAAACTTTTGTGTGTATTCCCTCACTTCTCTCCCCTCCTCCTTCTCCTTCGTTGCTGCTACGACTGAGTTGCACACTTTCCTGGCTGTGGTGCTTGCTGGGGGTTACATCAAATGGTGGTGTTCAGGCACCTTAGTTGTGGTGCGTGCTGGGGCTGTGCCTTCTGATTGTGCTCATACACACACCTAGCTGTGATCCAGTGGAGATGCCTGCAGCACAGGGGATCACAGACAGCCTGACTCCAGGTTTAAGAGCTGCTGGAATTGCAGTCAGTGAAAATGCCACACTGGGGATTTGAACTCTTGACTCTGTACTTGAAAGGCAGGCATTCTGCGCCCAGGCACTGTGCTTCTAAGCCCCTTAATTTTGCACAAAAATTAGCCTAACTGTGCTTCTAATTAAAAAGCCAATATGCTTTGTGAAATCCATATCCCACTCTACCTGCCCTTACACAACTATATATGGATACACACATTATCAGTGAGGAAACTTTTGCCAGATTGTATTTTGGAAGGGTTTTAGCAAAGTTTAAACTATTCTGGTGATCATCATACTTTATCAGAGGACACTAAGCTAAGGAATCATGTTATTTAAAACATGTTAATGTCATCACCTACCACCGGTGGCTCATTCTTGGATGTCTTTTTATCAGCACATAGACTGCAGTACTGGTGTGAAAGTGTTAAAGAAAACAAATGAAAAATACGGGAATTTTAGTAAGACAGTACTAGAAAATACCAAACTTTATGTCTGATTCTTCAAGATGCTGAGAATGGTTATTTCATTACTATCAGATGATTCATGATCAACTTTTGTTCATCTTTGTATTGCCCCAACCCTCTCCATCACCTTACACAGTAAACAAATACTTATAGTGAATTGGGTTCTCAAAAGAACCGTCCAGTATAGATGGGAAGCAAATGCATTGAATTTGGGGATCTTATTGGAAGATATAATTGCAAAATTGGAATGAAAAAGCCTGGTCTCAACTCATTTATGTCTCATCAATTTAAAAACTAAAAATGGATAACATTAAAAACAGTAAATTAATCTTTTAATTTCTTCCCTGAAAATGCCCCAATATCACTTCTGGGTCACTTTTCCAACACTTTTCCTTCTATAAGAAAATCTCCTTAGCTAGAGGCATGTTCTTTGGGTGGCATGTTGGCTTACCCTGCTAGTGTGGAAGGGGACTCAATTTTCCTAACAAGTTATAGATTCTGATATATTAGGCTCATTTTCAGAATCCATTAATTGTATAAATGAGATTTTAGTAGCATTTATATATGCCAAATACCAGTAACAATTATAGACCTCATTCCCATGACCTGATGGAATGGTTTGAGGCTCTTTATGTTCCTGGAGCAAGCAGGTGCCTTGGGCTTTACTTGCATGAGACAGGTCATATGGAGATGTTACTGGTGCCCGCTCGAGCAAATCGATGATGAACAGGAAGACAGTGACAGTGATTTCAAATCAGCATTACCTGTGCTATCACTGATAGGCTGACTCTAGTGAGCACTGGAATAGAGGAAGACTAGGACTTTATATCTTTACAAAAATTTAGAAAAAAATAGTGAATCTGAGTAATATTCACTTAAAATTCCCTTAATATTCTTACTGCTCAGGAACAGAAAAGAGAATAGTTCCTTTAGTAAGAATTCTGATTACTAAGGGCCGGAGCAACAGCACAGCGGGTAGGGCATTTGCCTTGCATGTGGCCGACCCAGGTTAGATCCCCAGCATTCTATATGGTCCCCAAGCACCACCAGGAGTAATTCCTGAGCGAAGAGCCAGGAGTAACGCCTAAGCATTGCCGGGCTTGACCCCAAAAAAGAAAAAAAAAATTCTGATTACTAAACAAAATAAAATTAAAAGGATAGTAATTCACTGTTTATAGTGCTGAAGTTTTGCTAAGTATGTAAAAATAGATTTAATTACAAATAGGGTATTAGTCAGTGGATCCCAAAATAACCATGGTAACACTTTCATATTCGAAAGTTAATTTGAAAACAAGCAAATATATGTAGCCAAATTTTAAATAGTTTTTCATAATTCTTTTTTTGGAAAATATAACCAAAAATATTTCAGAAATAGTGTACTCAGTCTGTTGACAATATTTCTTCTCCCACTCTTTGCTATTAATTTCTCTAAGAAAGCAAATGAATTTTAAGGTAATTTGAGTGCTAACAGTTAAATCCTGTGGAAAAAAAGGGTCATATTTTTATGAATATGGGGATTTTACTCCTGTGTTCATTTTCTATTTCATAGAAAGGGGGAAATGAGCTTATTCCAGAACAGTGAAAGAGAAAACACTTCTATTATTTGATCATTGCTATTTAAAAAAAAAATAGTCTGTTGAATACTATTATATAAATTAGTCAAACACTTTTATTAGAGTATATATATCAAAAGCACAAAGTTTTATTCTGAAAATCAGGAAGATAGTGATGTTACAGAAATATTGTTCAGTAATTCCAGTTCATTTTTATGGGTACTAAGTGTCTTATTTTGTTTTTTAAAAAAGTGCAAATGAGGCCAAGGTCAGGCCTGATCACCATATGGGTTGATGCCTTAGCTGGTATTTGGTTTCTCAAGTTGAAACATGTTTTCTAAATGCTCTGCACATCTCAATGGGACTGAACCAGACTATACCCAATACAAATCAAGTCCTTGATTCTGTAAATCATATTAATCCTCAAATAATGACAGCATGGTAAATACTTTCAGCTAATTCCAAAAAAATGAATCATCAAATATCTAAAAACGAATTATATCGGAGTAATGTTCAGAAACATTCTGTGGTAACCGATTTAAAAATAGGAATGAAAAATTAGTAAAAGCCATCATTACCAATAAGTGTTCCCAAACTCTTACAAACAGGCAGCTGGTAGTTTTGTACAGTGAGCTCTAACAGACTTGTCTTTTTAAAGTGGCCTTGGGTTACATCAGACCGAAACAATCAACTGAAAACCAGACTCCTCCTATTTGTTCTTATAAGCCTTTAATATTCTTTAAACTTCTCCCTGAGAGATATCAGACTGTCATGGTTGAAGTATGAAATTGATGAGTATGCCTGAAGTTGGTTGTTATTGTTAAAACTATCGTTTTTGTATTACCATTAACCTTCAATATTAAAAAGGTCAACAATACAAATAACTACTAAGGAATACTGTTTTGAGGTTTGTTTGTTTTTGTCACGGTTTTGGGGCCATACCCAAAGCTGTGTTCTTGGCTCTGTGCTCAGGGATCACTCCTGGAGATAGGAGAAACTCAGGGTCCATGTGGGGTGCCCGGAATTGAACTCAGGTTGGCCAAGTTAACGGTAAGCACCTCACCCACTGTACTGTCACTCCAGACCCAGTTTTGAGGATACTGAGAAGAAAAATTAGTGTCTACATAATTTGGTATTATAGTCATGAAGTTAACTGATGGTGTCGAAAATACAAATTATTTTAAGGGGACTTTTAGTTTGTCTACTCAGCTTAATTTAGTACAGTAGATAATCAAATATTGATTTATTGCTTTTAATTGGATGAAACACCAGCTTTAACAGCTAAATTAGCAATAGGCTAGCCGTACATTTTCTCTTTCATCATCTGTGTGGAGTAGGACATGTACACATCCATGTAAAGAGACCGGAGCAGAAGCCTCCTACAATCAACCAGTTCTTGTAAACATCACATTTGTGCAGATTTTCATACTCTGATTCCAAAATTGAGAACAATAAGATTAAAGGCAAATTTAGTAGCCAAGAAAGTCCAGTTTCCCATCCCACAACATATGGTACCACTCCTTTCTTCAGGAAGGAAAAAAAACCTAGCAGCACATTAAAAAAAATTTACAAAACATTTTCAGTACTCTCTTCCCCTCTCTCATCAAAAACCAAACAAAAATAAAGTGCAGCACCCATAAAAGTGTCCAGAAAATAGCCAAGTTCTTCCTTTCTTGTAACAAAATAGCACTTGGCCTCAGCAGTCACAACCAATTTATACAGTGTCCATCATTTTAGGGTCATCATCTTCTTTATGTACCACTGAATTTAAACTGCAGTTGATAGAATACTGAAGATAATCTGAATTCTGGGGGTGAAAAGTAGAGGGAAAAAACAATGTGAAATTAAGTTTAAGCGGTAAGTACAAATATATATATTCATTCACATTCGGTTTCGCTGGTTTTTATTTTATTTTATTTTATTTTTTTTTTTTTGCTTTTTTTTGGGTCACCCCCAGCAATGCTCAGGGGTTTCTCCTGGCTCTGCACTCAGGAATTACTTCTGGCAGTGCTCGGGGGACCATATGGGATGCCGGGATTGAACCCAGGCCGGCATGAGCCAGCTGCATGCAAGGCAAACGCCCTACCCGCTGGGCTATCACCACGGCCCCTTCGCTGGTTTTTAAAAGCAGACTTGGGCTGAACGCCAAAAGGGTAAGGAAGGAAAACCAGCACCCGATTCAGAGACATTTTAAAGACAGGATGACGTGCACAAAATACCAGAAAGGTAGTAATATATCCTGTCCTTATTTTAATCAAACTATTTATTTACATTATTTTATATACAAAGTGACATCTTCCATGTGACTATGTACCTAGCTATTATTTAATTGTGGCTTTGAAGGCCGATGAGATAGTACAGGAACAGGGTGCTTGCCTTGCACTGGCCAGCCCAGGTTCAATCCCAGGAGTGATTCCTGAGCACAGAGCAAGGAGTATGTCCTGAGCACCTCTGGGTGTGGCCCCAAACAAAAGCTTTGAGTCAACAATATATTTTCAAGATTACCTTCTGATTACAACAGTAAATACTAAATCTGCAAAGTACTTTATGATAAAAAGTCCATTTACTAAGTGAAAGTCATGGCCTACTTTTAAGGTTACTTTTGCTTTCCCAAGGGTTAAAAGCAACCTGACAAGGAGGGGGAAAATGTTAATCATTTGAAAGGCTCTTAAAGTTCAAATGACCAAACACCAGCCTCCAGCTGAAAACTCTGGGGTTTCCTCTGAAAAAGAAAACATGTCCGTGTGGCTGGCTGGAAGTTCTGCTCTTTTTGGGGCCATACGAGGTATGGCCCCCCAAAAGAGACAGGGCGAGCTGCTTGGCTCTCCTGTGCCGCCGCTCATGGGTGCCCGGAGGGATGGCGGGTTCTAGCCCTGGCCCGCCACCCGCAGAGCCTCACAACAAGCCGGCCCCCCTCCATGAACTCCACCAGCAGCCGCCTATCCGCCTGGTTCTCATAAATGCTGGTTTAGAGATGACTGCAAGAGTATGCTACCCGCGGCGAGCCTGGCAAGCTACCGTGTCGTTTGATTGCCAATACCAGTAACTTATAGACCTCTTCCTGCTGATGGATGGTTTGAGGCTCTTTATGTTCCTGGGCAGGCAGGTGTCCTTGGGCTCTACTTGCATGAGACAGGGCATATGAGATGTTACTGGTGCCCACTCGGCAATCGATGATGAACGGGAGACAGTGATAAGTGATTCCTCTGGAAGATGCTGGGTCAAGTCCCCGCCCTGTAGAAATCCCGGCATCGGAACCCACAACCCCGCTGCCCCATGCCACTGGCCCGATCCACTGCTTCTCACCTGATCTCTGCAGACACCAATCCAACAAAAATTCCAGGCCCACCAGTTTTCAGACTGAGAACTCTGGTCTTCTCAGAGTCGGGACACACAGCCCTCTCCTACCCCGACAATTTCTGGAAGCCTGGCCACAATCACCTGCCACATCTACCCCTCACTTAGTCCAGTTCTATAAATCCTGTAGCTCCACAGTGCTGATGCCTCCAAATTCCACAATACTGACAGCCCAGTAGGAGCACACCAAAATAGATGCAGAAGTAGCATAGAAGCCAATTAAGCTCAATGAAACAGTAACACAGAGGCTCAACTACCAACAGCTTAGTAAACCCTCAAACGAGGACTTAATGGCGCCATGGTGAAACAACAATTTTCGGAATTTTTCTTTTCGCTGAACTATTTTTTGATAATTCCATTAGCCACTTTAGTTGTAACTAACAATATAAAATAAATTATTTTTTGCCTGCAAAAGGGGGAAAGACATGAAGGGGGTGTGAGAAAACAGAAACAGAATAGAGGGAAGGTCACAACAAACATTCCAATGCTGTATGTTTTAACAACTATGTCATGAAGAACTTTGTAAACTACAATGTTTAAATAAAGATTTTTTGAAAATTAAAAAACTATATTTTTGGGTTTTTGTTTTGGGGCTATACACAGTCATGCTCAGGGGTTACTTCTAGCTCTGCACTCAAAAAATACTCCCGGCATGTTTAGGGATCATATGGGATGCTGGAGATTAAAACAGGATCAGCCACCTGCAAGGCAAACACCTTACCTGGCTTTACTACTGATCTGGCTCTATTAAAGAAAAAAATTAATTAAAAATTAAATTACAAAAAAGGGGGAGAACTGTACACCTATTTGTCCATTTAATAAACTAAGAACAAAAAAATAAATTCATATTTTTTCCTTTTTGTTTTTGGGTCACACCTGGTGATGCTCAGGGGTTACTCCTGGCTCTACACTCAGGAATTACTCCTGGCAGTGCTCGGGGACCATACAGCATGCCAGGGATCGAACCGGGCTGACTGAGTGCAAGGCAAATGCCCTCCCTGCTGTACTATCACTCTGGCCACCAATTTTCATGTTTTACAGAATAAAATTGACAAACACATTATTAAAAAATATACTATTAAAGCACCGTGTGATTACAACAGCCAGAATGTGGAAGCAACCTGACTGCCTAATAAAGGATGACTGGATAAAGAAACTATGGTACATCTACACAATGAAATACTATATATGAAACTAGGAAAGATGAAGTTATGAAATTTGCTTGTAAATGGATGGACATGGATAGTATATCATGTTGAGTGAAATTAGCCAGAGGGAAAAGGATATAGAATGACTGTATTCATATGTGGAATATTAAAAAATTCTATGAGGGACTGGAGCGATAGCCCAGCCGGGTAGGGCGTTGCCTTGCAGCGCCTGGCCTGTGCCGGCCGGGTCCAATCCCCGGCATCCCATATGGTCCCCGAGCACTTCCAGGAATAATTCCTGAGTGCAGAGCCAGGAGTAACCCCTGAGCGTCGCCGGGTGTGACCCAAAAAAGCAAAAAACAAAACAAAACAAAATCTATGATACTAATATCCAAAGCCATGCAAAACATGGATCAGGAGAACCTGTCAGAGGTTAGGTAAGATAGAGAAGTTACCCGTGTGCCAATAATTGTTGGAAATGGTATTACCAGCCTAGAACTGAGCACTGAATGTAGGCAAAGGGATATACATGATAACCTCTAATTGTGCGCGTGCAAGCCACAATGTGTAAGAGGAGGGAGAGAGAGAGAGAGAGAGAGAGAGAGAGAGAGAGAGAGAGAGAGAGAGAGAGAGAGAGAGAGGTACCTGCTATAGTGGCAGGCTGGGGGTGAGGGGAGGGAATCTGAGGGGCATAGGTGGTAGGAAATGTGCACTGGTGGAGGGCTGGGTGCTGGAACACTGTATGACTGATACCCAATCATGAACATCTTTGTAATTGTATATCTCCTGGTGATATAATGAAAAAAAAATTTTTTTAAAAGCACCGTGATTAGGATGTATAGGAAGAATCTTAGTTTTTGTTATGTATAAAACTTCCTGAAAGGTTTTCAATTTATATTTTATATATATATTGTATTATATATGTACATATATATACACACACACACACATACATATATATGAATACATACATATTATATATAGTTTAGGTTTTATTTGGTGTGGGGGGTTACTCCTGGCTCTGCTCAGGGATCATTTCTGGAGGGTTCTGGGTACCATTTGGGGTGCTGGGGATGAAACTTAGGTTAGCCATATGCAAGGCAAATGTGCTACCTGCTGACCAATCTCTCTGGCTCCTCTTGTGATATACATACACATATATAGGAATGTTCATTGAAACACCAAGGTTTACAAGGTGTTCGTAAGGGAGTGGCTACACGCAATGTTCCACACTAGTCCCACCATCATGTCCCCTTCCCTCTACCAACATCTTCAGGTTACCTCCCACCCCCTAGCTTGCCCCTTTACAGTCATATGACAAATTTATTTCATATTACTTGGTCCAATAAAACTTAAAGGAATAGCAAGTAGAATTATTAGAAAAAAACTGAATTAAAGTCATTTGTGATGATTAATTGCTATATGTTTTTCACCTTTCTTAATCTAGTAGAAGACAACTCTTTGCACATTAATGAGTGCCACACTCACTGCCATAATCATGGGAAGTTTTTCCTATCCTTTAAAGGAAGGGCTTTTTTTTTTTAAAAAAATATTTATTATTGAATCACCATTCAATGGACAGTTCTCATCGCTTGAAAATCACTTGAATCCGGTTATTCATCGATTTGCTCGAGCAGGCGCCAATAACATTTCCATTGGACCCTATCACGTGCCAATGTAGCCCAATGGTATCTGGTTGATTCAGGAATATGAAGAGCCTCAAACCGTTCCTTCAGGGTCTTGACAAGGAAGTCTGACCATCTTGTAGGTGGGCGGCCACGTGATCTTTTGACATCCCGTGGGATCCAGTCGGTAACGGCTCTAGTCCAGCGGTTGTCTCTAAATCACATTACATGTCCAGCCCATCTGATTTTCGATGCCTTGGCAAACGAGACAGCGTCCCTGATTCTGGAATAGTGACAGAGGTCAGAACTCCGATTCCTTCTCTCACTTCGAGTGAGGCGTGATATTCCAAGCATAGCTCTTTCGATTCCTCTCTGGGAAACCCGAATAGCATTCTCATCCTGCTTTCGTAGGGCCCAGGTCTCTGAGGCGTATGTTAATGCAGGGAGAACGGTGGAGTCGAAGAGATGTGCCCGGAGCCAGAGGTTCTTTGTCCTTTTAGCTATTTCTTCGATGCCTTTGAAGGCATTACACGCCGCTCTCTTCCTCCTGCGCAGCTCAGGTTTTAGGTCATTCATCATGTTGATTTCTCGACCTAGGTACACATAACTGCTGCATTCAGAGATGTTTGTTCCACTGAGAGTGAATGGGGCCTCTGGAACTAGTTCATTTTTTATAAACATAGTTTTCTTTAGATTCAGCTGTAGACCTATCTTTCCACATTCTCGAAGTCAGCCAGCATTTGTGCCACTTGGCTAATGTTTGGTGTTATTAGAACGATGTCATCAGCGAAGCGGAGGTGGGTAGTTGCCGACCATCTATCTTCACTCCCATTCCTTCCCATTCTAATTGTTGCATGATGTTCTCAAGGGTGGGGCTGAAGAGTTTTGGTGAAATGGTATCACCCTGTTGAACCCCTCTTTTGACATCAATGATCACTTCTTTGTAGAATGGTGAGATTCTGGTGGTGAATCCATCATACAGCTCAAGGATCTTGATGTATTGGGTTTGAACACCCTGTCTGGCTAGGGCTTCGATGACTGCTTCAGTCTCCACAGAATCAAAGGCTTTCTGTAAATCAAGGAACGTGAGACAGAGCGGCATCTTGTACTCCCTACAAACCTCAATGAGATTGGTTACCGTGTGGATATGGTCGATTGTGCTGAATCCTTTCCAGAAGCCTGCTTGCTCGCATGGTTGTCCTTCATCTAGTGTTCTGCCAATCCTGTTCAGGATGACTCGTGTAAACAGCTTGTAGATGACGGACAATAGGCAGATGGGGCGATAGTTGCCGATGTCGTGAATGTCTCCCTTCTTGAACAGTAGAACTGTCCTGCTGGTTTTCCATTGGGAAGGTACCTTGCATTCGGACAGGTAGCGTGTGAAGAGCCGAGCTAGTGTATTGATGAGTACCGATAGCAGATTCTTCAGATGTTCGGGTCTGACTTTGTCTGGGCCTGGTGCTGTTCCCTTCTTTACCGACGAGATGGCATGTCGGATTTCAGAAGGGAGAATGCTGGGAATGACATATCCATCCTGTGGAATTTGGTATGTGGGCAGGTGGATGTGGCTATCAAAGAGATTTGAGTAGAAGTCCTGGATAATCTTCTCCATTGCCTTTCTGGAAGATGCGATAGATCCATCAGGGTGTCGGAGGGCAGTCATCTTGGTCTTATAGTTGGTGAAGGACAGGCGGGTGGTGCGAATGCTTTTCCCGGCTTCTGCTGCATCTTCCAGTATTTCTGCTCTTCTGTTTTTGAGGTCTTCTTTTATCGCTTCTCCGCACCGTTTAGCAAGCTTGGACATTAGCATTTGGTTTCCTGAGGCTCGTGCCTTACCACGTTGGCGAATGAGCTCGAGAGTTTCTGAAGACAGGTGTCCTTTTGTGTCTTTCTCTCTCTCAGCATTCTTCGCACAATCATGGAGGTGCTGAACCAGTCAATTGTATTCTTCATCGGTATTGTCATGGCGGTATCTTCCCATGTTGCTGCAATGGTGCCAAAGAGTTCCCAGTTGGTGGTCGTTCAGGGAGTTCTCTTCTTAAATTTTGCAGCCTTTTCTCCCCGTTGCGGGAAGTAGAATTTTGCATGAAGGAGACGGTGGTCCAATCCTGTTTGGAATTTGGGGACGACAGCAACATCGGTCAGACAAAACTGTCGATTGAAGATGATGTGGTCAATTTCATTGTGGAACTGTCCACCAAGAGATTCCCATGTCCAACGTTTCGCTTCAGCCTGCTAGAACTGTGAGTTCCCATGAATGGTCTTGGTGGACATGATGAACTCAGTCTCTCACCCTGTTCGTTCCATTCTAGGCCATGGGTCCCGATGTGGAGTTCTTCAGCCGATCTTCTCATGTTTTTTTTTTTTTTTTTGCTTTTTTGGTCACACCCAGTGATGCTCAGGAGTTATTCCTGGCAGTGCTCAGGGGACCATATGGGATGCTGGGGAGTGAATCTGGGTCGGCAGCGTGCAGGGCAAACACCCTCCTCTCTCCTGACTCTACATCTCCAGCCCCTTCCTTGCCTTGATTCTAACCTCTATTACTCTGGCATCTCTTATAAGAGTAATTCCTGAGTGCAGAGCCAGGAATAATCCTTGAGCATTGCTGGGTATGATGCAAAGAAAAAAAAAACCAGAAAACAAAAATCCCCTTTATCCTTTGTATTCATTATACAACATCCTAGTTTTAGGACATTTATAGACTGAACCTGACAGTGACTTAGTCCCCCAACTCTCCTGGACAGGATTCTTTGCTGTGATGGGGCAGGGACGTTTGGCTCAAGTGGCAGAACCTTGCCTGTATGAGTGTCTGGGTTCTATCTCCAGTAGCAACCTGCCTAAGCACCACCATGTGTGGCTGAGTGTCACCCTCACAAGAACAGATTTTTAAAAATGCTGTTTTATTGGGGTGGAGGCACACATGCCACAGGGCTGGGGAGTAAATCAAGGGCTCTGCTCTACATCTCCGGCCCTTCCTTGCCTTGACCCCAACCTCCAGCCCCCTCACCCACACACAGAACTGTGGACTATGTCTCAAGAACTGAAGATTATTACTGAATTTGAGCAGCCTCATGAGACAATCCATCAGACAAACCCAAAGGAAGCACTGCTAGCATGTCTAATAAGTAGCATTATTACCATTTTAAAAACTCAGACTTTGATCCTTGAGAGTATTTTTGACTGAGAATATGACAAGCTGCTTCCCTTAAATTGTATTTCATTTATTTCGTTATCATTCTCTTCTCTCTCCTCTCTTCTCGCCCCGCGCCCCACTCCCCCCCCACTTCTCTATCTCTTCTCTCTCTCTCCACTTGATGCTATTCAGGGGCTACTCCAAGCTCCTCTTGATTTCTTGGACTGTAAATTGTCCCTTGTGCCTACAGCACATGCAACCAGAACAGTGAAATTGTAGCGACATAAGGTCAGACACTGAAAATCTCAGTTACTATCACTTTATGAGATTTAAAAATACAGGAAGTGTTTGCTTCACATTCTATTCTACAGGACTTCCCCTTCGTTATGTAGGAAACTATTTAAATGGTCATAAAACAGGTCTGAAAATTGTGGGGCCAGGAAATGAGAAAAAAGCAGGCTCAATTAAATTATTTCTAAAAGTTGAAATGGGTAGCAGATTATTCATGCTAGTGACATGTTTTCTATTTGCTAGAAGACAGCTTAGCTAAACTATACTAATATGTAATAAAAATGTATCTGGTGCATAACACTAACATTCAACAATACTAAATCATCCAGCACATCACTCTGGTTGCTACCCGGATACATGCTTTGAAGCTAGTTGATCTTAATCAATTCCTAACAATGTAACAATGGTGCCATTTTGAGACATTATGATAACGATCATCAGATAATACTGTCCTTAAGGAGCTAAGGTATAAATCACCTCGTCTGTATCAAAGAAAGTGGAGTTGGATGCCTCTCTACCTAAAAGACGGAAAGAACCAGTGCCAAACATGACACAAAATGAAATTTGAAGTTCCCTTGTGAGGCAAGAATAAAACAGACATACATATATTACATAAATAATCAAATGAATGAAAATGTTACTATGTTAATACAATATTTACTTTTAGAACTTACCTGTGGTAAAGATTCTAATAAACCTATAGATCCAACACCAGAATGACTAACATGATTTTGAGCTATCATAGGTTGAAAATTTGGTGATTGAGAATAAAGTCTGACTCTTGACTTGAAGGCTTCAAGTTCATTTTTGAATGCTTCAAAATAACCTTCTTCCTCTGCCTGAAAACAGAAAAAAAAAAAAAGGGTTTCCAAAACTTCCATATCACTCAGTAAATTCAGCATCTACATTGCCAGCATATACAGCAAGGCAAAACACTGACATACAAAATTCACTAGATTCCTGTCAGATGACCTTGCTACTTTTCCTCTGCTTAATCAAAGTAAAGATAAAATATAAGAAACTCTTCTCTACACACACACATACACACACATGTGTATGTGTGTGTGTCTGTGTACACAAAAAGGTAACACATATATAATCAAAGTACTTCCTGCTTTTTCTTCTGCTTTATCTGGACTTCTGACAGGATGCAGAACAGGCCTCATTTAACCGCTCATTCATTCTGCCATCTCCCCACCACCAGAAATACTCCTAAACCTTCCAAATCTCCCTCAGTGAATGAGGTGGTACTAGTACCCATTTTGAGTTATTTTTCCAACCCCATACTACTTTGCAAAAGCCATGAGGGTCAAATCAGAAAAGCAACACTAAACATGTTGGCACCGCCATGGACCACCAGTGGCTCATTCCTGAATATGGTTTAAAAAACACAAATCACAGCACCAGCGTCAGCATGTGGGCCATCATTATGTAAATGCCTTAAGAATTTAAGTATTGTATCACCATTATATTTAATGGAAAGAAAAGAGTTCTGTTAAGGGGCGCTCTTCCTAATAATGTAAAACATAAGCAAAATCCTGGATAAGACCTACTGGGATTAGCCTCCTTTGGTAAATGTTTGAGAATGGCATGATAGGGGCCAGAGAGACAGTACAGTAGGCTGGGTGCTTGCCTTGCACGCATCTGACCAGGGCTCAATGTCCTGCACCCTAGAGTATCCTCCGAGCCCCGCCATGAGTGATCTTTGACTGCAGAGCCAGGACTAAGACTTGAGCAAAGCTGGGTGTGGCCCCCAAAGAATGGCACAGCACACACTCTCCCACACTAAAAGAAGAGTCCCCCTGCACTCCGCTCCCTGTTCCCTCCCTCCCTTTCCTTTGCTCTCATTCGGCTCATTTAACAAAAAATACTCTTTCTTAAGCTTAGTTTTAAATTGAAGAGTCAGATTAAAATCTATGAGTCAGTCATTAGCATTAATATCCATATATAATCTGCTATGCTACTTTTTAAAATAAATATAGGGATTATTTAGTTCTTCTTGTGTTTTTAAATTTATAAAACTCTTTATGATCAGGCCGAAGAGATAGTAGAGAGCAGGTAAGGTGCAGCCAGAGAGATAGTACAGAGAGCTGGTAAGGTGCAGCCAGAGAAATAGTACAGAGAGCTGTAAGGTGCAGCCAGAGAAATAGTACAGAGAGCTGTAAGGCGTGGCCAGAGAAATAGTACAGAGAGCTGTAAGGCGTGGCCAGAGAAATAGTACAGAGAGCTGGTAAGGCGTGGCCAGAGAAATAGTACAGAGAGTAGGTAAGGCATGGCCGGAGAGATGGTCCAGAGAGCAAGTAAGGCGTGGTCCAAGAGACAGTACAGACAGCAGGTAAGGTGTGGCCAGAGACGGTACAGACAGTGGGTGAGGCGTGGCCCGTGTGGGGGTGAGGGGGTTGGAAGTGTCAGGGGTCAAATTCAGGGCCTTGCGCATACCAAGCATACAGCTCCTGCACTTTAAGCTACCTTCCCAGCCAAACACACCTAGCACATCACGTCATCCCTTACATATACAACAGGGTTGTTTTTACTTTTATAGCCTCTTCTCAAGTCATTAACAATAAATTAGCTATCCTTTGCACTGGTACCCAGTATCTACTGATTGATGGAACAGAACAGTGAACATATACATTCTTCTAAATGGGCCTTAACCTCACATATTCTATCTGCAGTCTCATATAACAGGTCCTTTAAGTCTAAATTAGCATGAACCAGACAGAAGTAAAAATTTCCCACTAAAAATATCGAGATAGGGCCGGGCGATGCCCGCGGGTAGGGCGTTTGCCTTGCCGGCCGGCCTGTCCGCCGGTTCGATCCGGGTCCCATATGGTCCCCGGCACCGCCAGGGTAATTCGAGTGCAGAGCCAGGAGTAACCCTGAGCTTGCCGGGTGGCCAAAAGCAAAAAAAAATAATAAAAATAAAAATAAAAATATCGAGATAATTTAACCAATGTCATACTGGTTGAAGGGTTTGCTTTTATACATCAACCAAAAAGGGCTCTGCTGAGGTCTAATTTTCCCATTTAATAACAGACATTTACTTACTTTGGCTTTCTGGAAAAATAATCGAAAACACCCCTCGGATCCACATTGCAGTTTTTGGCCATTTCCATAATAAACTGCATCACAACAGCTTGATGTGCTATTTGTCCCATGAGAGCGCCTTTCTGGAGATAGATCAGAATCGTGTGAGAAATACTCTGTCTCAAGTGAGAGAGAGAGAGAGTGTGTGTGTGTGTGTGTGTGTGTGTGTGTGTGTGCTGTGCATGTGTGTGTGCGTTGAGGACTGAATCCAGGGCCTCAGACATGCAATACATATATGCTCTACCATGACTTACATCCCCATCCCAGGAAATAGACGTCATATTGTGATTCTTATTTAAGTTTTAAGTAATCTTTCTAATAGCCAAAGATAAAGGTTTGGAATCTATGGGGTAAAGAAATGGGAGCAGGCAAAGCAGATTAAGAAAATATTTCCATAAACAAACTGACATAAATTAAAAATAATCCCACAGTAATCTTAAGTAGGTATGATGAACCCACTTAATGCCTCTTGCTTTCATTTAAATTAATGTAAGAAAGGCAAAAAAGCAAATAATAAAAAATACCACTAAGTTTCCCCCAAATTCCAGGTTCACACAATACCTGTTCAGCTTCTAGATGAAAACACCATAAGATAAGGTATTTAGCAGTTTCTTCACATACAAGATATGGATGGTCAGACAAAAATCTTTGACTATCATCCCATCGACTCAACATACCTACAAAAAAGACAAACTATCAATGTCAAATGCTCTTTATTTGTAAGTGAAAAACTGAATTTTAAATGATTCTGTTTAAAGACAGTTTATAGCAAAATAATGGGTAAAAAGTAAATAAAAGGGTTACTTTTTTTAAAGCAATACCCATTAACTAGAAACGGCTACCATAATTTTTTTTCAAATTTTTTCACTGAATCACCATGAGACAAACGAAACTGTTTATAACTGGGTTTCAGTCCTACAGTGTTCCAACACCCATCCCTCCACCAGTGCCCATTTCCCAGCACCAGTGTCCCCGGAGTCCCTCCCACTGCACCCCATTCCCCCACCCAAACCTGCCCTCTGGCAGGCACCCCTCAGTATCTGTTTGAGTACAGATACTGAAAGGCAGCCGAGTGACTCACTTAAAGATCTAAACAAAGCTCGGCTGGAGAGGCAGCTCAGTGGCTGAGTACTTGTCTCGCGTGTGAGGCCTTGGGTTTGGGTCTGAAACCCTGCACTCCTCCTCCCAATCCCCCACACCCCCAACACACACCCAAGTTCCTTCGGGCCTTCTGGGCTGGGAAGAGAGCTTAGTGGCAAGGGTACAGGTCTTGAGTGCACAGAGGCTCAATTTCGTCCTCAGCACCAATGCAGCCAGGTGTGGCCACGCTGGCCCAGCAGCTGATAGGCCAAGCCCAAGGAAGGTTTGCTTGGGAGGTCCTGAGTCGAAATCCCTCACTCTCGCTGCTAAATTCTTCATCCAGGGACAGGGGTACAGTTGAAGTAGTAGAGCACAAGCCTAGGACGCCACCACTAGGTATGGCCCTGGTGTGCCCCAGCACTGATACCACAGGTCCCAGCAATGAACTATGAGGCCTGCAGAGCATGGCTGGGCATCAGTGGAATGGCTATGGGCTTCCAGCACCACTGCGTGTGGCCACGATGGAAACATTATCTTAGGGGCTGGAGCAACAGTACAGGGCACTTGCTTTATATGTGGCCAACCTGGGTTCAATCCTCAGCCTCCCATAATGTCCCCAAGCTGGCCAGACGTTAATTCCTGAACGCAGTCAGGAGTAAGACTGGCACACCACCAGATATGCCCAAACATACAAATAAACAAAACAAAACCCCCCACATTTTATTTCATCTGGGAGTGCCAAAGTTTTGGGAAAACAGAGTGCTGGTTTCCCCAAGCTAAAGTTACAGCATATTATTTCCAAAAGAAATTATTAATAGAATACAATATTTTTCTATTACAAAGAAAGGAAATGTTCAAGAAACTACACTAAGCTAACAATAGAAGATTCAGAAAAACATATCTCTTAACTTATTGTCTAAGATAGTGGTGGAGTCTCTTGGGAAATTTTGTGATAGTGAGGGCTAGGAACAATGTATAACAAAATCATAAACAATAATATTGTAACTATGTTAACTTAGACTCTAACAACAAAAATAATAAAGAAGGAACAAATGAACATAAAGGGGGAAAAGTCTAGGAGAAAATGGCAAAATTCTGTCGGCACAGGAAACCCATCCAGGAGTGTAAATAAACTTTCATAGTAATATACTTTAAACATCTCAGTCAGGCTAATCATTCACTTGTGTTTATATGCATACAGAACTACGGCAGCCATTCTGTTTCCAAAGATCAAACTAATGCAGAGTACTGGTTATGGCTTTCATCTTTATTCCAATTTATCAGAAACATGAACAGAAAGTTTACCAACCGAGAAAGAATGAAATCAGAGAAGTATTTAAAATAAATCAGCCACTCAGCTTCCCATTTGAATAAAATTAACAATATTAGCTATAAACTTTTGACTCATCCAAGAAGTCTGGACATTTGGGAACCATCCCAGAAATCTCACAAGCCGCAGTAGTTGGCAGTACATCTTCCCTCTAGGTTCAAAATGAACTTTAAAGTTTCACATGAGAACACAAAGAAGAAAACTGAGAACAAATGTTTTACCGAGAAAAAGCGTATTTAGCAACACATAGGACTTTAATTAAAATAATTTCCTCCATTTGTTAAAAAAAGGGGCATTTTAACCATTTTCTCAAAGAATTACAAGTTCAACAGTTACTTTCACAACACTGATTGTGTAATCACTGATACAATGATTGAGTTGTTTAGCTGATTAAATTCTGAGAAATCAAGTGGGAAATTATTTAAAACTATTCAAATTAAAACAAAATTATTTCTTATACCCAAAACCATACAATAAATCCTACGAAGCACTTTTGCCTTTGTTACACTGTAGAAGCAGAAATGTTTTTGAGTGCCCAGAGAATATTACTTATGTTTATTTTTCCATGGCAGCATCACAGACTGTCAAGGTTTGTTGCCAAGGTTCCAAGGCACCAAAATCCTATCCATTTTGGTTATTTCTGCAGCAAAGATATTATGAAGGGCAAGAGATATTTTGAGTTACAGCTATGAATAAATGTTGTAGTTTTAAAATAATACTGGAGACAAGATTAACAGATTGATCAGCTTTTCCTTATCTGAGAATTATTTGATTCTGAAAATGCACTCCAGGGAGGTGGAGAGATAGTACAGCAGGTAGGGGCGCTTGCCTTATATGCAGCCTACCCTGGTTCAATCCCTGTGTTCCATGTAGTCTCCTGAGTCCCACCAAGAATGATTCTTGATTGCAGAGCCAAGAGTAAGTCCTGTGGGTATAACCCCCACCAAAAAAAAAAAAAAAAAAACCAAACAAACCAGACAATGCATACCAGGTCCGCTGAGTGTAGCCTCAAACCAATACATAAATAGAAATGCATACCAAAACCAGAGTTAGTGCACAGGGGGTAAGGTACTTGCCTTGCGCACAGTAGTTCAATCCCGGCACCACATATGATCCCTGAACAATGCCAAGAGTGACACCTAGCAGAGTCAGGAGTAATCCCTGAACAATGCTGATGTGGCCCAAGCCAACCATCCCCCACCAAAAAAAAAAAAAAAAAAAGCATACCTTTCTTTTTTTTCCTCTTTTTTGGGTCACACCCAGCAATGCTCAGGAGTTACTCCTGGCAGTGCTCGGGGGACCATATGGGATGCCAAGGATCAATCCCAGTTGAGTGTGTGCAAGGCAAACACCCTACCTGCTGTGCTATAGCTCTGGCCCCGCCTACCTAATTATTAAGAAATTGAGACAATAGTTACAGATATGTCCATAAAGACATCTGTAGGGTCTGCAATTTTGTAAATAAGAGACCAATGGCTTATTTTTTTAAAAAAAAAAGTGCCTTGAATTGGGCCAGAGTAATAGTACAGCAGGTAGGGAGTTTGCCTTGCATGCAGCCAACCCAGATTCAATCCCGGCATCCCATATGGTCCCCTGAGCACTGCCAGGAATAATTCCTGAGCGAAGAGCCAAGAGTAACCACTAAGCATTGCTGAGTATGACCAAAAAACAAACAAACAAACAAAAAGAAATGGAGAGTAGCAAGATGGCAATGGAAACCAATTCCAGAGATAACCCATCTGCATTTATATACTGGCCTTCCACCATGTCAGTGTTCCTTACGCCTACGCCTCCACTCCTTACATATGAAATAGTACCCAACACCTAGGTTTCTGTGAAAGTTAAGCGAGCATCTAAAGGAGGCAGAACAGTGTCTGAGATAGTAAACATTTGGTGAATATTAGGCAGTATTCACACAAAAGTGAACAATCTGTATATTCATCCATCGTTAAGATAATCCTGTAAAGATGGTCTCGTCCTTTATTTTTCCGACTGACCGACCGACCGACCGACCGACCGGCTGCCCGTCCGGCCAGCAATGCTCAGGGCTTACTCCTGGCTCTGCACTCAGGAATTACTCCTGGCGGTGCAAGGGCCCATATGGATTGCCGGGGATCAAACCTGGGTCTGCCACGCCAAGGCGAATGCCCTCCCCTGCTGCGCTATTGCTCTGGCTCCTGGTCTGGTCTAGTCCTTTAAAGCAGCATTTTCAACTATAAGCTGCTTGCCCCCTGTGTTATTCTAGGATATTCCAAGGGACCACTGGTGAAAAACAACATCAATAGGGAACCACAACATAAGACCAAGGAAGGAAATAAGGTCGGAGGGAGTTACAAT
Source organism: Cryptotis parvus (assembly GCA_021461705.1). NCBI lineage: Eukaryota > Metazoa > Chordata > Mammalia > Eulipotyphla > Soricidae > Cryptotis > Cryptotis parvus. The sequence continues at coordinate 25,826 of JAJIBD010009898.1, read as the reverse complement.
GAGAAAAAAGGTTTGGAAACACTGTATGAAACCAGCCAATGAATTCCTTTAAGTACCTCTCAGCCTACTTTAACAAACTAAGGTATCTTAATAAATGATGTGTTCTCACCCAGGCATCTTCCTGGTGCAGTATCTACCAATGCACCCATCACTGTCAATATCCCACTAGATTCCACTAAATGGTTCCCATAAATACATGTTTTTACTGGTTTCCCTTTCAATGTTAATCCTCTACATTGCATGTCAATCGATTAAATTTCTCGATGTGCTAATAAAATCGTCCAAGTGTAGACCTATGGAATAGAACTGAGTATCCTGAAACACATTCTCAAATATACAACCACTTAATCTTCGATAAAGGAGCAAAAAATATTAAGTGGAGCAAAGAAAGCCCCTTCAACAAATGGTGCTGGGAAAACTGGGCAGCTACATGTAAAAAAATGAACTTAGACCTCCTTCTAACGCCATGCACAAAAGTCAGATCAAAATGGATTCTAAATCTCAACATCAGACATTAATCTATAAGGTACATCGAAGAAAACATAGGAGAAACGCTCTACGACATCGAAACGAAAAATATCTTTAAAGACGACACACCACTGACCAAGCAAATGGAAGCAAAGATAAACAAATGGGATTATATAAAACTAAAAAGCTTCTGCACCTCAAAAGAAATGGTGACCAAGATACAAAGACAATCCACAGAGTGGGAAAGGATATTCACCCAATACCCATCTGACAAGGGGTTAATATCCAGGATATATCAGGCACTGGTAGCACTCCACAAGAAAAAACAGCCAACCCCATCAAAAAATGGGGAGAAGAAATGAAAAGAAGCTTCCAAAAAGAAGAAATTCGAATGGCCAAAAGGCATATGAAAAAGTGTTCTTCATCTTCAATCATCAGGGAGATGCAAATCAAAACAACAATGAGGTACCATCTCACACCAGAGACTACTGGCACACATCCAAAACAGCAAGAACAACCGGTGCTGGCGTGGTTGTGGGGAAAAAGGGACTCTGAGCCACTGCTGGTGGGAGTGCCGACTGGTCCAGCCCTTTTGGAAAACAATATGGGCATTCCTCCGAAAACTAGATATTGAGCTCCCATTTGATCCAGCAATAGCACTCCTGGGAATATACCCGAGACCGAAAAACACATAGCAGAAACACTATCTGTACTTCTTTATTCATCTCTGCGCTGTTCACTATAGCTAGAATCTGGAAACAACCTAAATGCCCGAGAACAGAGGGACTGGCTAAAGAAACTGTGGTTCATCTACACTATGGAATACTATGCGGCTGTCAGAATAGATGAAATTATGAAATTTACCTGCAAATGGATGGACATGGAGACTATCATGCTGAGTGAAATTAGTCAGAAGGAAAAGGACAGATATAGAATGACTGCATTCATTAATACAACAGTGTTGTACCAGTGTTTTACTAAATGTGGGGAATACCAGTGTTTTACTAAATGTGGGAAATGGTAATGGCAGATTAAAACTCACCATTGAATATACACAAAGAGACTTAAGTGATAAACTCTAAATATCTGCAGGGCTAGCCACAATGTGTAAAATAAGAGGAGAGAGATGCAGAGACAGAGAGAGAGACAGAGAGAGAAAGAGAGGAAACTGGGGTACCTGCTATTAAGGCAGCATGGGGGTGGGTGGGAGGGGGTGGGGTACATTGGTGGTGGAAATGGGGCACTGGTGGAGGGATGGGTGCTGGTATACTGTACTACCAAGAACCAATTATGAACACCTTTGTAATTGTATGTTTCACGGTGGTATAATAAAAAATTTTAAAAAATTAAAAAATAAAATAAAATAAAATAAAATTGTCCAAGGCTGTAAATTTCCGAATGAAAGATACATGAACTCTCGTTCTTCATTTCCTGAGCCCCTTATGTCCTGCATCTCAACACCTGCCACCAGAAAACTATTTCAACCTACTATGCACAGAAACTCAGTTATTACCAAATCCAGGGCAAGAGAGAGCTCAATGGCAAATGCTGAGTAAAGGCTTTGCATACAGGAGGCTACAGTTCAATTCCCAGCACTGCACTATGCCCCGCACAGTTCTGAGAGTGAGTCCCAGGCACAGAGCAGTCCCAAACATAAGGGGCCAGAGGAGTAACACAGGGGTTAAGGTACTGCGCCTTACATGCGGCTTGACCCGTTCAATCCCTGACACCACGTGGTCCTCTGAGCAGTGCAGGGCGTGACCCTCGAGATAGAAACAGGAGTAGTCTCTGAGGTCCTCCAGATGTGTCTGATTTCCCCCAGCCCCTCCCTCCCAAGAGACATGGATAAATCCATTCTTCTCTCCCTAACTAATATGCAGGGAGGTTCTATGTTAACTGCTCAAGAACTCTGCAATTCCTCTGACACTCAAATTATCTCGTATCTGATAACAAAGCTCACTTATAGTGTTATGAGGAGGGTCAGAGATAGAGCTCAGTGGCAGAGCACCTGCCTTTTATCAGTCACATGGTTAAACAGTGAATCACACAGCAGGGATCTGCTAATGATAGGTCATTCTCCAACTCTTAGAACCCTTAACACTTGTGTTTGTTTTTTGGATTGTGCCACATCTGCTGCATTGTGGGCTTACTCCTGGCTCACGAATCACCCCTGGCCGTGCTCGGGGACCATATGTGGTGGTGGGATGAAATCCAGACTGCCCGCCTGCCAGTAAAGGGCCGTACCTGATGTACTAATTCTCCAGCCCCTTAAAATTTTTTTTTAGATTATAAAAATGTTCACTGTGAATAATTTGAAAAAAAAGTTCAGAAAAAAATTAGCTACAATTCTATAAGAGAAAATTAAATGTAACATCTTGATTATTTCCTTCTGGGCTTATAGTTCCATAATTTTTAAAGAAATAAAATTAGATATTTTGTCTCACAGCATACACATTTTCTATTCACTTTGCTTCACTTTTCTATGCAAGAGTATTTTGGATTCAATGATTTTTTTTTAAAGGATACTGTTGTGTTTTTGAAAAGCAGTGTATACGTAATGACACTGAGGAGACTGTGATGATCCACCTTCCGCATAACTGCAAAAAGATACGATCCACAGTATTTATGCAAGTCTTTATAGTTTCTGATAAAATCTCCAGTGACAACATCCTACACAGACTTACAAATATTGAGTCACAACTAATCCCAGCAGAAAGTGAAGAGATGAGGAGCTATGTGAACTCGCCAGCCCGCCTGCAGGCAAGAGATGCAATTCAGGTGGCAGATCACATGCTCTGCACGCATGAGAGCCGGCCTGCACCAGCCAACACCGTCAGGCACCCTCTGAGGCACAATAACAACTAATGCAGCCTCGAGGATCATGAAGATAGTGACGTCAAAGACAAGAATGAATGACTTTGAATACAACTTTTGTGAAACTTAAAACACACCGGTTCTAAATTAACTTTAAATTTATAAAAACATCAACTAAATTAATGTATTATGAACAAATCAGGGAGAAAAAGAAGATTTTGCCATCTTTAATGCTTTATAATACTCTATGATATGATTAAGTTACTTATTTAAGGCAAGATCTACCTAGTTATAAGGGTAAACACAACATCAAATAGTCAGCAAATATTGCCAGGGAAAGTTAAACTCTGCAGGATGATTATTACCTGAGACCACAGAATAATGGTCATGGCTCATCCAGATTCTTAGAGAGAACAAAGCCCATCTCTTCCAAGAGTCTGGAATGCAGTTCAGATTTACAAGGCCTCTAGCTAGGACCTTTAATTACAATTTCTATTCCAAATGTTACTTCAAAGGCGTGCATCAATGTAGTTATTACTCTGGGGCTTTTTCCCCCTTCACTGTAATCAGAAGTGTTTTTCCATTTAACAAGGACAGAAAGAAACTTTCACTACCTTGCCTGCTGCCTCCATAACCTCTGTGCCGTATAGTCCCCGGGACTTTTCCCTCGTCATCCCACATGACTCTAACCTGGTCTACTTTATACTGACAGAACACGGTGAGGAGGCAATGGTTTCCTCAGATGTCTTGGTAAGATACACACACACCAGAGTGGGATATAAAATACGTGAAGAATCTCGCAGCCTATGACCTCAGACACATTTCTGGGGATCCAATCGATTGCAGCGAGTAGGATATTTCTGCCAAAGTGAAAAGGCAATGCAGGCTTCCACTAAGAAACAGTGAGAATCTGGGCGTGGCTATCAGGTCTGGCTGGCTTTGAAGACAGTAAGACTCTGGTTAGTATCGCAGGAAGAGACGCTGGAAGCCCACAACACGCGTGGCAGATCAATCGCTTATCAGCACTGGTGACTGTCAAGCCAGCTTTTTCTGTGGCTGCCTCGCGGCTTATACATTACGGAAACAAAGGAAGCAAGGTGTCAAGTTTAAAATGATGCAGATTCTAACTAAGGGATCTCCCTATCAAGGATGAGCCAGTAAAGCTGAAATAACCGAAGATGTACTGGTGCCTTAGGTCACAGCAGAGATCATAAATGAACACCTAATTTGTCAGTAGCGGAAACTAGTGTTGAAACCTCAACAATGAATCTGTACCTTATGGAGAAACCAGCGAACAATCAAGTAAAAAGCCTGGTTATTCTGGTCCTTTTTCATTTGGGCATTTTGTTTCTCGGTCACACTGGTGATGTTTGGGGTTACTCCTGGCTGTGCATTCATGAATTATTCCTGGTGGTGCTCCAGGGACCACGTGGGATACTGAACCCAGGCCAGCTGCATGCAAGGCAAGCGCCTACCTGCTGTGCTATGGCTCCGGCCTTGGTCACATTCCATTTTGGAGGGATCAGTGGGTCTTCTCTTTCACGTTCTAAATCAGGTATTGTCTTCCTTCCTTGCCATGGTTCTGCCAGTAACAGACCTACAGTCTTAATAGCCGAGCTATTCCCTACACATTACTCGTGACCCAGAAACTCCTTTCACAGAAGAAGAAATGAGCGCAATGAGCTCATGGAATTCACTGGTGTTCTGACATCACTACCCAGAAGCAGGTTTTACAAAATGGGGAGATGTTTGTTTCCTTTTTTTAAAATGTTGTGTTAACACCCTAAACCACCTCACACACACCCTACCCCTTTTTCCCTAAGTAATCTTCGTCTATTATCAATGTCCACTTATTTCTATTTTGTTCTGCCTACCCATTTGCACACATAGGTGAAATCATCCAGTATTTGATTTTTTCCTTTTGACTTATTTGGCTTCAAACAATTCCCACAGCATCTTTTATTTTGTTTTGAATGCTCGTTTATTTTTATAACTGAATAGTATTATACCATATAAGTAAACTACATCTTCTTTATCCAATTCTCTTTCAATTGACATTTTCTTATACAGTAACAAGTGTCTCTATATTTTAACTACTGAAATAATGCTACAATAACTACTGGGGTTATATATGACTTTTCGCATTTTTTGCATTCTTTAGCTGCGTACAAGTGGGAATGGTGGATAATATGGCAGCTCTATCTTTAGCTACTGCTGCTTGAGTTTTCAGATTTCCTCCTTTTCCTTCCCCTCTTACGTTGCTGCTGTGGTGATGCAGGCGGTGCACACACCTGGTTGTAGTGTGGCTAGAAATCACTTTGGCAAAAGGGGTACTGGACAGTAGAGCTGCCAGAATCCTGCCAGTGAACATGGTGACAGCAGGATTTGTGCCTGGGAACATAAGCTTGTGAGACACGCACTCGCTATTGCTCCTTACCCCATCGTTAGTTTCCTACACTAGTAGGAAAAGATTTCATAATGTCACTCAAAAAGTTTATACTACAAATAAAACTGTCTATTAAAATACTTGGAATGGAAAAAAAATAAGCCACTGACTCTTTTGGACCACAACTGGCAGTACTCAGGGCTTACTCCTGGCTTTGTCTCAGGAATCACTCCTGGTGGACTGAATGGACGACTGGGGGCCGGGAACTGAACTCAGAGCACGCTTTCCGCTGTATTATCTCTGTCCCCAAAAGCCCTTCGTCTGGACACTTCCTAGTCCCACTTTCCTTCTCAGAGTGCCTACCGTTTCCAACCCTCAGCAGAAAACTGCTGCTGTACTTAGCCACTGCTGGTGCTGCTGCCTTACCTATCCGTAGCAAAATGAAAAGTCCCTGTACTTCTCACAATCTAACCCGGATGTTAATTCCTCTGGGAAGTCCTTTCTCTATTGGGGGAGCATCTTTCCCCAATAAAGTTATATTTCAGTTCTTTGTACATATGTACACATGCTTCTATTGCTATGTGCATATATACAGTTAAAGATACCTACAACAGCTATAGTTAAGTGTCAATATATCAGAATAATGACTGAAGATCTGTAATAAATCATAAAACCTGAAAAAAAAAAGACATTGTATTATCCTAAGACAGTGAGAATCTAAGGAATCAAGGAGAAAATAAGACAAAAGCAAAAGCTAGCTGGGAAATCACAAGAAGCTATTAAATAAAAAGGAGTTTAAAATTGTATTTTAAAGGTAGTATTATTATCCAATAGATTAATCTTTCCAAAATTTGGTTTACTCTTGTCAATCTATATTTTTATGACTGAAGTACAAAACAAGAACTGTACCATAGTACCAGAAATAGTTACACAACTGGAGTTGTCACTTGCTTATCTTCTTTCTGTGTCTATTTTCTAACTCCACTTTCCATACACACTTACATGATACCAAACACTTACAAAGAAAACTGATGCAATGGACTTACCAAAATGTCTAATTTTTTGTTCATATTTCTGCATAAATGATTTTGATTTATCTTCATCTTCTGTTTCATTTCTTTTATCTTGATTAATAAAACTCTAAGAAAAAAATTGAAATTAAAATCAGGTTTTATATTCAAATTAAATGTTCTTTCTCAGTACTGAATGCCTAGCGGTCCTTCCTATAGATCCCTCAAAGAGGTGGTAGAGTATTAAGCTCATATAATTAAATGCCATGTCAAACCCTACTGAAAAGTTAAATTTTTCTTCTAATGAAGTTTAAAAGATTTTTCAATTATGTTACAGAAAATTATAGATTTATTTCAGAAAATATACAAATAAAACAAATTAGCCTTTTGGTTAAACTAAATGTCCATATAGAAAGAGACTATACATGCATAATTTACATTTTGCACTACTCATTTCCATTAAACATTTGCAACCACAACCTAGTTTTCTCCAGTTTTAGCTATAAATAAATACAAATTCAATAATAAAAAATGTATATTTACTATAAATTCTATAAAACACAAATGTAAAATAGACTTTTACTATAAACTTTTCTTAGGAGAGGCTAAAAAAGTTTGATTCTGAAGTCATACAAATTTCTATTAAGGAAGTGCTTATTTTCAGCTGAATAAGTCATAAAACAGACAAAGATGAAGTTTCTATCTAGCCAGAAAAACTGGCAGAACAATTTCTCAGAACATTCTGTGATCACATTTAAACCCTGAGATCATCATTGCCAAAAATGAAAATAGCAAACTAGCTCTCTGCCAGTTTACAATCAGGAAGTCCATGAAAGTTTATAAATTTCAAAATAAAAGCATTATTTTCTTTTTATTCTTTCTGCTATCTAGACCAGCACTGTCCAATAGAAATATATTCATTCACAGTTGTAATTCAAAGTTTTCTGTTTAGCCACATTTAGAAGTAAAAAGAAACAGGAAATCAAGTACAATATTTATTTAACCCACATATCCAACATTTTATCATTTAAACATGTAAGCAATACAAAAATTATTAATAAAGTAATTTACTTTGGGGGTACTAAGTCATTGGAATCTGGTGTGTATTTTACACTTACAGCACATCTCAATTCGGACTAGCCATATTTCAAGCGTTCAAAAACACATGTGGCTAGTGGCTATCGAGTTGGACAGCGCAGATCTAGACCAGTCCTCTCAAGTTCAAGCTCCCAGACAAAATCAATGTACGATTTTGAGCAAATGACTGGAACATAAAGATAGTCCTAATTAATTTGTGGTATAAATGTAGGCTATGTTAGAACCTAAGTTTAAAAAACAGAAGCAGAAACAAATGAAAATATTTCCTTTGTGACCACTGCATTAAGAAACATTAAACTTATGAGACAAACATTGCTTTCTTTGATCATTTGGTTTCCTCTTGAAAAAAAATAGTTTAAACAACTTTGGGGTATAAATAAAAACCAGAAATAACTCTTACAAAGACACATCCTTCAGAATATATACTGATAGAGCAAATTATTAAATGATAATACTGAAGGGGTGAAAAATTATAACTGGTATGACTTAAATTATTAATAGTGGCTATCTTGGGAAACAGTACTGAGAGTGAAAGAAGCCCTTTAATTTTATTTTATGTGTATTTTTCATAGTAAGATGCATTCTTATCATCTTGGGCAATGAGATTAGTACGGGGCAGAGCTAGCAGTACAGACATTTACTATGTGTGCTACTTATTCTTACACAACTACAGGACTACCACTGGCCGGAGGGGTGGGGGTGTCTAGCAATGGGTTCCCAGGACGGAGACCAGCAGTGTTACAGACTGATGTCTAGGAAGCAACAGTGTTAGAGAGTGAATGTCGCCTGGCTGTGAGTGAAGACCCTGCCCCTGAAGAAATAAGTACTTTATACATTTAAAGTAAATGACTGAATTTCATTGTCTATTTCTTCTTCAAATGTTATACAGTCCAGTGAGAAACAGAACACTGCTCTCAAGAATAATGGCATAAATACTCACTAATCCTTTCAGCAATAACGTCTGTGACACTAAACCCAGATAACTATCTAGTCTAATACACACTAGCAAATAACAAAACTTTCTTTTAATCAACCGAGTGACTAGATATTAGCCTTAAAAGCCGATTATAACCTGATCACACCGCAACATCAGAAGCTATTCCTACCATCTTGAGCTTCGCCACACACAAGACCCTGTGCTATTTGCTTTGTCCTCATAACCACCCCACATTCACTGTGGCACACCGCTGCTGTGAGCTCTGAGGTGACTTGCCCAAGGTAACTAAGTCAGCACGCGCCAAAGCTGAGGTTTGCGGCAGTCTGACCCCAGAGCCCACACTTCTATCCTGTGTACTGTACTGCCACCATACATTTGTACTAAAGTTTACATAAGACCCTCTGGGGAGGGGGCGGAGTGATAGCCCAGCGGGTAGGGTATTTGCCTTGCACGTGGACAGCCTGTGCCGGCCCGGAGTTCGATCCCCGGCATCCCATATGGTCCCCAAGCACTGCCAGGAGTAATTCCTGAGTGCAGAGCCAGGAGTAACCCCTGAGCATTGCCGGGTGTGACCCAAAAAGCAAAAAAAAAAAAAAAAAAAAGACCCTCTGGGGAAAAGGTTTCCATAACAAGTACTTTTCATAAACTGCCAATCCGAAACACTTTTATAGCACTGTTACTTTGTTGCCAAATATGCACAACTGATCAGTACAAACACTTGAGCTTCTTTCCTTGCTATGGTTCAATAAAAGGTTGTACCTTATTAAAAACATCCTTGCTAATGGCGTCCATGTTCCACAGACACATTCTCTCTCTTTGTACTAGAGCTTCTTCTTTCTGCCGCCATTCTTCTTCCCGCTGCCTCAGTTCTGATACTGCTGTTTGTGCTTTGGCATGTTCCTGATCCAAGGACTCAGAGTTATGCAGTGCTAAGCTACCAAGTTTCTGCTGAGCTTCAGCGAGATTCCATTTGCACGCCACAGAGCTCTTCACAAACTCTTTTTGTTTTTGGCAAGCCAGTTCAATTCCATCACTGTACATCTAGATTAAAAAACAGTATTTATAAGAAATGAAGGTGGAAACTATTATGTTTGCATAACATGGTTTCTTTTAGTTAAGGAGTTTTGGTAAGATATTACAAGTCTGGTTTTATCAACTCTATTCTACATTTCTTTGTTAATCTGTGCCCCTCCCTGACAACTAACAGCAACAGAAGAGCCTGGCAACTAGAACAGTGTTCTACATCTGGTTATTGCTACACAGTCAATTAATAGTCTTCCTAATCCTCAAGTTAACAGAATGATGAGAACAAAAGCTTAAATTCAGTTCATTACCTTAGTACTCAACATGTTTTGAAACCCGAACCATTAAGTGTTTGCTGTGGAAAGTTCTACAATGGAAAGAACCTTTTGTTAGAACAAGTAATTCCTTGGTTTCTAGTTTCTTTTGTATTTTTTCCAGTACTTGATCTAGGATTTTCTTGGAAACTTCTCATTATAATTACGTATATCAGAGCACTTGTAACTCATTCCTAATCAAAATAGGGGCAAAGTTATTTTTTAAGAAAGTACAGTGGCGACACCACTCACAAGTGAGAGAATCTCGCTTTAATATTTCGGAACCATTACATATAAGGCACCTTGCGGGTTAACCCCTGTATTTCTCAGGTCTATAAACTTCTGTAGGACAAAGACAGGTGTGTACCTTGACGGGGAAGGAGGCTAGGGGCCAACACCTGTAGAGCTCAGGGAACCATGTGGTGCTAAGAATCGAACCCAGAGCCCCGCACAAGGCTCCTCCACAAGCAAAACATGTGCTCCAACCCAGTCAATTATTTCCCGGCCACAAGGTTTTATTTTCTTTTTTACCAAAAACAGCTCCATTTCAAACTAATCTGAGTAACTTTATTACTATTTGTCCTCTTAGATGCATCATTTGTTAAGTTCTACTCCACACCATAATTATATAGTCTTTCTTATCTCAAACCATTCTCACTCAGTCTACTAAAGTTAAAGTGATCTCTCTTTAAAAAAGAGAGAGCCGGGGCTGGAGCGATAGTCCAGCAGGTAGGGCGTTTGCCTTGCTGCACGGCCGGCCTGTGCTGGCCTGGGTTCGATCCCCGAATCCCATATGATTCCCAGAGCACCGTCAGGAGTAATTCCCTAAGTGCAGAGCCAGGAGAAACCCCCTGAGCATCGCGGGTGTGACCCAAAAAACAAACAAACAAATAAATAAATAAATAAATAAATAAATAAATGAATGAATGAATGAATGAGAGAGAGAGAGAGAGAGAGAGAGAGAGAGAGAGAGAGAGAGAGATGTGCAGTGGATTTCACTGGTCCTCAGAATCTTGGGATAAAGTACAACCGGTGTGGCAGGGCTCAGTGTTCAGGACCTCACTTCCAGACATCTCCCATGACCACTTCCTCATCCCACTGCGGTGAGCCCTCTCGACCCGCTCAAGTTCTGACATCACTTCTCTAAGATTTTGATTCATTCCTTTCTCATCCAAGTCTTGCAAACTTCTGTGTGTTTTTGCACAGCACTGTGCTTATCTGTTTCCTAAACTATTAACCTCTGAAAGACAGAACTTAACAAATCTTAGATGAAGAAGTGACTTTCACTTCTTGGAAGACTAATAGTGGCAAAGAATTCTAAGGCAAGTAGTATGCACGGCCCTTCTTCAGGTTGAGTTTCCAGGCAGACAGACTACCAGTGGGAAAATGTCAACAAGGTTACTGTCTACTCATTAAGCTGCGCTGAAGCCCAGGTACCACTGGACCCTTACCAAAAAGTCTAAATTTTTCCTTTTTGTGATCATAGAATATAATATAAAACTTTATATTAATTGTTAAACGAAAATAAATTGAAACAAAACTGTAGGCAATAACATACTAATAAAACTTCACAGAAAAAATATTCTCCAACAGGTTCTAAATTCTAAACTCTTTTTTTTCTTCTTCTTTGGGTCACACCCAGCAATGCTCAGGGATTTCTCCTGGCTTTGCACTCAGGAATTACTCCTGGCGGTGCTCGGGGGACCATATGGGATGCCGGATTGAACCCGGGTTGGCACGGGCTGGGCCACATGCAAGGCAAACGCCCACCTACCGCTGGGCTATCGCCCCGGCCCTCTAAACTGTCTTTGGATAGAAAACATTAAGAAGTCTAGAACAGGGCGGACTGATAGCATAACAAGTAGGGCATTTGCCTTGCATGCGGTCAACCCGGGTTCGATCCCCAGCATCCCATATGGTCCCCCATGAGCACCTCCAGGAGTAATTCCTGAGTGCTAGGAGTAACCCCTGAGCATTGCTGGGTGTGACCCTAAAAAGCAAATAAATAAATAAACAAACAAACAAATAAGAAATCTAGAACACCTATTTGGTATGATTTTAATTAAAGTGTCGCTTTTGTAAAAAGGATTACCAATATTCATAAATTGAACACTTTATTCTTTCTAAATATTCCAGTCCAAGACAAAAAGATTTATTACAAACACACTAATTTGGGGAGGGGGTGTGATATATTAATTTTTTTTAAAAATTCACTCTGAGTTACAAAGTCACGCAGGCTGCTCAGGATACAATGTTTCGACACCAATCCTTTCACCAGGGTCCATCTCCCCCATCTGCCTGCCTGCCACTCAGAGAGGGTTTTACCCCCAAATAACTGGTGACACGCTAAGAACACTAAGTTAAGATTTGTAATCACTACGCAAATTTTAACACCAAAGGTAGTTTCAAATAGTTTTTATGTCACCATATGAGCACTGTACTAGCAAGTGGGTTCCACTTTTAATTGCCACTAACTAGGTAGTCTCAGGGAAATCACTTATAATAAAATAGCTGCTTTTTTTTTAAGTTTGAGGGCCACTGGCTTTATTTTTTTTTATTTTTTTATTTTGGCTTTTGGGTCACACCCGGCAATGCTCAGGGGTTTCTCCTGGCTTTGCACTCAGGAATTACTCCTGGCGGTGCTGGGGGACCATATGGGATGCCGGGGATCGAACCCGGCTGGCGTGCAAGGCAAACGCCCCACCCGCTGGGCTATCGCTCGGCCCAAGCTGCTGTTTTTAAATAATAAAAATATCTTCACTTTTAAATTCCCCTTCTGCTAAATAAGTTTGTAATTCTCTGTCCACAAGTAGAAAGTTCATATAATACTTCTAAATTTGATTGACTTGTTTCTTTTGTGATTAGTTCACAATGCACTGAAATTCTTGGCACCTCCTTCTTCTCTCCTGCCTTCAAAACCCATGATGGCAGCTTTGCATGTTTATTTTTTACTTTCCCTCCCCACTCGGTAACTTATTATTAACAGTATTTTTGTATACAAAGATGACACTAGCGATTCATAATTAGTGGGTGACGACTAGCCTATCAACTCTCATTCGGTCCTAAAAATGCCTTGCACTTTCCCAAGGACTGGCGGCCGAAGTACAGCCTGTGGTTATGAAACAGCATTTTCCTCATGTGTGAAATCCACTAAATCCAGTGAGCTGGACATGGTGTCCACGACTCTCCACTTACTCCTGAGAGATTTAAATCACTTATCTCCATGAACAGCTAACCGATGAATGAAAACTACTATTCCGTTTCACTCCCGGGACCCTCTCCAAAAAGGTTTAGAAAGAAGGCAGACACACCTACAATGCGCTTCATTCAACATTATCAATGCTTGGTCTGGGATCCTGAAACATACTCCCCAAAGACGTGCGAGCGAGGAGGAACAGAAGCAGAAGGAGCAGTCAGCCCCTCGCCCAGATAAGCGCCCGGCATCCTAACCGGCCCGGCACATCTCGGCCAGCTCCAAGAGAAAGGGCTACTCTGGAAACCACCCGGCCCAGCAGAAAGCTGGAAGAAGCGTGCAGGAAAGGCGCGCCCCTCTTGCCTTTACTGCGAACCCCAGAACCGAAAGACGCCTTGGGTGGGAAATGGTCTCGCGAAGGCAGAGATTTATGCCCGCGTCCAAAGCTACCAGCCCCCAGAGGGAGCGTCACCAGAACTGCAAAGATGTCAAAAGTCAGTGCAACTGGAGAGCACGTCGCCGGCAATGAATCAGGAGCTCGCTGAATTGCTAAAATACAACCACCGGCTCCTGCGAGCAACTGCACCAAGTCTTCGCGGTGCTCCGCTGAAAGCCCCGCACCGCAGACAAAGGGTCAGTGCCAGAAGGCCAGAAGCCCCAGGTCTGGGTGCCGTCAGGGGGGCCGGCGGGAGGGCGCGCGTCTCCCAAGGGAGAGGAGGAATCGGGCACGGGGGAAGGGGTGCGCGGAGCGGGAGGCTGGGACTATTTGGCCAAGCCCTCTTTGGAGCCCTAGAGATGCTACAATAGCCCCGGGCTGGCAGCGGGCAGGCGGCTCCCGGGAGTTGAGAGCCGGCAGGGGGGGCGATGCCCAGGGGAGGGTCGCGCAGACAGGGGGCTGCGGGGGCCTGCCAAGGCGCCTCCCCGTGACCCCAGCAGAACGCCGGCCCCCTCACCTGGACGCCGCCGCCCGGCAGCTGCGGACAGCGGGGAGAACCGGGGGACACGTCCAAGTCGCTCTCTTCCTCAGTGTCCCGCTCAGCCCGAGGCAGGCTCCAGGGTCCCGGCGGCGGCCACGGCTGCTCCATCCGGATGCTCTCCGCACCGCAACCGCCACTGCCAACCGACCCGGCGTGAGTGGAACCCGCTGCGCGGAGCCAGCCGCCCCAGCCAGTGGGTTCCGTTACCCACAATCCCTCAGCCAGCCGGGACGCGGGCTCACGCCCGCCGCGGCCGCACCACCACACACGGCGGAGGGAGACGGGCTCGGCGACGTCACTTCCGCTGAGGGGGCGGGGCCGTGGAGGTGCGTGCTGGGCATGCGTGGAGTAGCTGAACTCCTGGTTTAAAACTTCCTTGCCCCAGCTTTTTTCCAGAGCTGTCGTCTTCTCGCTGGTTCTGCAGTGGTTTGCGATCCTTGTGTTCTGACCGCCGGGATTTGCTGCGGGCTACGCCGCTCTGCAGGTTGTTTAAAACGGCAGTGCAAATTATAGTAATAAAAACTGCAGCGCCTCCCTGTTTGTAAATATGGGCGTTCTCAAGCTGGGTGGGGGGGGGGGGAGAGAGCCCCTAGAGAATGTCGGTAAACACCCAGTTTTCTGCTCATTTGGATGTACACGCAACGAGAGCTCTCTCTGCGGGGGGAGGCACAGCAGAGTGTGCCGGTCACAAAGCACTGTAGCGATCAGAGCTAAATAAAGGTAAGACGAGGCCAGGGTTATTGCTGAGCGTGTACCGCTGAGCAAATGCCTCGCTTGGATGAGGTCCTGGATTGAGCTCCACACCCCAGGCCCCGCCTCGCCCAACAGAAAGGAGATGAGGACACCTTACTCTGATGTACAGCTTTTTGTGGTCCAGTGTATCTCATTTAATCTTAATATAAGAAGAACAAGAAAAATAGACATGTTAGGTCTAAGGTCACAGTGCTTTTTTTTTTTTTTTTTTTTTTGCTTTTTGCTTTTTGGGTCACACCCGGTGACGCTTAGGGGTTACTCTCGGCTCTGGACTCAGGAATTATTCCTGGCATTGCTCTGGGGACCTTATGGGATGCCTGGGATCGAACCCAGGTTGGCTTCCTGCAAGGCAGATGCCCTGCCCGCTGTACTATCGCTCCAACCCCTAAGGTCACAATCTTAAGGGGATAAACTATCATCAAGGAAATCTGACTTCAAAAATGAAACTGCGCTAACAATGAGGTCTTGCTAATTAAAGAGGACCAAATTAAAATTAGGTAGACAGACTTCTGAAGCTTATCAATATACAGTGTGGGCAAGATCTAGAAAAGAAGTTGTTGAGGGGTACTAGAGATTAAAATAGTGGTTAAGGCACTTGGTCTTGCATGCATCAGGTCACGGGTTCATGCACATTCTGGGAGGGCAGGCCCTGGGGGCTCCTGAGCACTGCCTGGGAGAGACTCCCAACCCCCTTCAAAAATTGTTAGAAAATATCATGTATGTAACCTTTGTGGGGGTAGAGTACAACTTGTCGCTATCAAAGGCTTAAGTGGTTTGATTCAGCAATTTTTTGACCAGGAAGTTATCTATTATGTTTACACCAATAGCCAACAGTTTGTCTACAAAGATGTTTATTGCACTACAAATTTTATTGTTGTAGTTTGGGGGACCACTCCCTGGCAGTGCTCAGAGCCCGCTCCTGGCTCTGCACTCAGGCATCACTCTGTGGAGCTGAGAGTACATAGCTGGTGCAGGGGACGGAACCCAGGTTGCCGGTGTGCAAGGCAAATGCCTCACCAGCTGTATTATTCTCTGACTCCTTTGGCAACATTCTTTTTGTTTATTTGGGGGGCTCGGCTGCTGGTGTTCAAACACACCTCGGGGCGTAATCCACCCTCAGTACTCAGGAATCTCTCTGGCTGAGCTCAGGGATCCTGTGTGTTAGGTGTCAAACCCAGGTCATCTACGTGCAAGGCAAGTGCCCCAACTTGTCTCTTTGACTCTGTATAGCATCACATTTTTTGTGAGATAAGAAAAGCAATTTAGGGGCCGAAGGGTATACAGCTGGTAGGGCATTTGCCTTGCACTCAGCCAACAAGGGTCTGATCCCCAGCATCCCATATGGTCCCCTGAACACCACCAGGAGTAATTTCTGAGTTCAAGCCAGGAGTAGCCCCTGAGCATCACCAGGTGTGACCCAAAAATGCCAAAAAAAATTTTTAATCATTCATTAATAGAAAAAACTTTTAACTACAATGGGATAGTAACATCCTTTATGAAGAACAAATATACATGTATTGATAAAATATGTTGAGTATAAAAAAACAGGTTTCAGATTAAGTGTATGTACATACACACACAACCCTCTCTTACCTGCCTTCTTTTTTTATCTGCCTTCTTTTCTATCAACCCTCCTACCTGCAAAGAGAATGATTCAATTTGTATAAAACTAGTAGGTGTGTATGTGTGTGTGTCTAGAAATTCCTAAAGAGTAAATGTTGATAATTACCATTGATGGGTTGTTATGAATATGGCTGAACTTAAATCAGGTGACTTCAGAAGAACATAAATTATTTCCCGTACAGATTGGTTATGTTTTTTCTGAGATCACTTAGCATATATTTGTTCAACTATATTCGTGTCTTTAGGGCAGGCTGGGGAGCTTCTTTTCTTTCCACATTTAGCTCCCTATATTATGCTATTTGAGTTTTTTAAATAAGAATATGTTTAATAATATAATTTATTACAAATGAAGCACTGTGAAAAAAAATTTGAGTTTAGGGTTGAAAGTCACAGCTTTCAAACCTGAAAAAATTTTTTGTTTCCTTGAAGACACAGCTCTTAAAGTCTCTTATACTAGAATAAAGTAAACTCTATACATTGAATACTGTTTTTATTGGTTTTAGTCTTATCTCTCTCCATCCCTGTGGTCTCTTTTTAGGAGTCTCCACTTCTAGGTGACCTCTAATTTTATTTATTTATTTATTTATTTATTTATTTATTTATTTATTTATTTATTTATTCATTTTGCTTTTTGGGTCACACCTGGCAATGCTCAGGGTTTACTCCCGGCTCTACACTCAGGATTTACTCCCAGCGGTGCTCAGGGGGACCATATGGGATGCTGGGGAATTGAACACGGAGTGCCAGGCAAACGCCCTACCTGCTGTGCTATCACTCCAGCCCCTGACCTCTAATTTTAGAATTCCACAAATTTGAGTCAACGGGAACATCCTTGTTTGTTTCTGTGGCTTTAATAGTATCTGTTTACTTAACAATTTTCAAAATGAAAGCCACCCCCTGACTCAGATATCTACCTGCTAACTTGACATCTCTCTCTCTCTCTCTCTCTCTCTCTCTCTCTCTCTCTCTGAATAGCTTATGCTCATCATACATTTAATATATTCTAACAGAGAACATTTTCTTTCTTCTTCTTCTTTTTTTTTTTTTTTTTTTTTTGGGGTCACACCTGGCGATGCTCAGGGGTTACTCGTAGCTCTGCACTCAGGAATCACTC
This sequence comes from Cryptotis parvus, assembly GCA_021461705.1. Lineage (NCBI taxonomy): Eukaryota > Metazoa > Chordata > Mammalia > Eulipotyphla > Soricidae > Cryptotis > Cryptotis parvus. The sequence continues at coordinate 8,116 of JAJIBD010009898.1, read as the reverse complement.
CTGGCGGTGCTCGGGGGACCATATGGGATGCGGGGATCGAACCCATGCTGGCATGGGCGGCGCGTGCAAGGCAAACGCCCTACCCGCTGGGCTATCGCTCGGCCCAGAGAACATTTTCATTGTTGTTCTTAATAGAATCAAATTGTTCATGATTGAGTTTCAGTCATACAATGTTCCAACACCCATCCTTCACCAGTGCACACTTCCCGGTCACCAGTTTCCCTCGTTTCCCTCCATCTCCACCCCCGCCCCCGCCCCCCCACTAGGCCCCACCCCTGCCCATAGCCTACCTCTATGGCAGAGACTTCTCTTTCTCTCTCTCTCTCTCTCTCTCTCTCTTTCTCTCTCTCCTCCTCTCTCTCCTCTCTCTCTCCTCTTTCTCTTCTATTTATCTCCTCTCTTATCTCTTCTCTCCTCTCTCTTCTCTCTCTCTTCTCTCTCTCCCTCTCTCTCTCTCTCATTTTTCTTTTCTTTTTTTTTTTTTTGTTTTTTGGGTTACACCCAGCAATGCTCAGGGGTTACTCCTGGCTCTGCACCCAGGAATTACTCCTGGCGGTGCTCGGGGACCATATGGGATGCCGGGGGTTGAACCCGGGCCGGCATGGGCCAGCTGCGTGCAAGGCAAACGCCCTACCCGCTGGGCTATCGCTCCGGCCCCTCATTTTTCTTTTAGTTGCTGTGGTTAACAATACTGAAACTGAAGGGGTATCATGTATAGCACTTTACCTTTTTCCAGGACCAAGTTTTTGCCCGGAGTGATCATTTCCGCCTATCATCCAACAGAGAAACCTTGATTCTACCCTTTCCCAAACTTCTTGTCTTTTTCAAATCAATAGCCCCTCCTTTATGTCCAAAATAGGTCAACCGCGATTCATTCACCCTCTCCTTGATCTCCGTATTGCAGATAAACCTCTGATATTTTTTTTCTTTCAGCCTTGTTTCCTTCCTAGCTCAGGAGACTAGATCCTTTGCAGAACCACTGAGGTATTTGAAGTTTTTATTATTTTGTTTGTTTCTCGGAGTCCCTTATACGTTGCTCAAGAGATAGTATAGTGGATAGGGCACTTGCCTTCACATGACTGGACTGACTTGGGCTCTATTCCCGGCACCACATATGGTCCCCTGAGCACCACTAGGAGTGATCCCTGAGCACAGAACCAAGTGGAATAAAGTAAGGTGTCTTTCCGTACATATACGCTTTCAACACAAATAATCCAAACCCCAGTTTACAAAAATCTAAGTATACCCTTATTTGTTTTGTTTTTAACAAAAAGAAGATAGGTGGTCCCAGATTTGCTCTTAACATTTTGGACATGTCTTCAAGGATTTATATCCTTCAGTCCTTTCCATACCCCTAAGATTGCTGATTTTGATCTTCAGGCTTTTCATGGGCCCAGGAGAGCCACCGCAGCCTAGACATCACAACAGAGTCAAACAGGGCTGGGGAGATGGCTCAGTGGTAGAACACTTGCCTCAAAAATCAACAATGAGGGGCCGGAGCGATAGCCCAGCGGGTAGGGCGTTTGCCTTGCTGCGCAGCCGGCCCATGCCGGCCCGGGTTCGATCCCCGGCATCCCATATGGTCCCCCAGCACCGCCAGGAGTAATTCCTGAGTGCAGAGCCAGGAGTAACCCCTGAGCATCGCCGGGTGTGACCCAAAAAGCAAAAAAAAAAAAACAAAAACAAAAAAAAAATGAGGGCCGGAGCAGATAGTCCAGCAGGTAGGGCATTTGTCTTACACGTGGCCGGACTGTGCCGGCGCTGGAGTGCGATCCCCGGCATCCCATATGGTCCCCGAGCACCAACAGGAGTAATTCCTGAGTGCAGAGCAAGGAGAAACCCCTGAGCATTGCCGGGTATGACCCAAAAAAGCAAAAAAAAAAATCAACAATGACAAAAGTAATTAATTTCTTCCTTATAAGCCTCCAGGGATTTTCCCTTATGTACCATTGGCCAGAAATGGTTTAAATTAATTATGATTACTTCTCTGGAGGTATATGCTTTGTCATCCAAATAAAACTGGTTTCAGTTATCAAATATGAAGAACTTATAACTATTTGGCATGCAATTAAATGACCCACCATAATTGATTTAGATCCTGTGCTATCCAGTGCTAGACCAACTCTTTTTTTTTTTTTTTTGCTTTTTTGGGTCACACCTGGCAATGCTCAGGGGTTTCTCCTGGCTCTGCACTCAGGAATTACTCCTGGCGGTGTGGGGGGGACACATATGGGATGCCGGGACCGAACCCGGCCCACGCCCTACCCACTGGGCTATTGCTCCAGACCCAAGACCAACTCTTTTTTTTTAAATTATTTTTTAATTTTTTATTTTTACAATTACAAAGATATACAATAAAAAAGTTCATATTTGGGTTTTGGTCATACAGTGTTCCAGCACCCATCCCGCCACCAGTGCCCATCTCCCACCACCAACATCCCCGGTTCCCTCCCCCTCTCCCAGCCCTCCTCCATGGCAGGTTATTTCTTTCCCTTTCTCTCTCTTTTTCTTTTCCTTCCCCTCCAGAATATGGATTACAGAACATACATTAAAGGGTTGTCATGTGTATCTTTTTGCCTCTATTTAATGCTCAGTTCTAGGTTGGCAGTAGTACCCTCGACAATTGTTAGCACACTGTTCCATTTTCTGTCTTACCTAACCTCTGACTCCCACACATTTGTGATAATTTCCACCTTTGACAAGACCTCCTGATATATGTTTCACTTGACCTTGGATATTGGTATCATAATATGTACATATATATTTATGTTATGCAGATAAATGCAGTCATTCTGTATCTGTCTCTCTCCTTCTGGCTAATTTCACTCAACATAATCTTCTCCATGTCCATCCATTTATAGGCAAATTTTATAACTTCATTTTTCCTAACAGCTGCATAGTATTCCATTGTGTAGATGTACCAAAGCTTCTTTATCCAGTCATCGATTTTCGGGCACTCTGGTTGCTTCCAGATTCTGGCTATTGTGAATAATGCTGCTATGAACATCAAAGTAGGGATGGTATTTCTGCTGCGTATTTTTGGTTTCCCAGAGTATATTCCCAGGAGTGGTATGGCTGGGTCAAATGGGAGTTCAATTTCTAGTCTTTGGAGGAATGTCCATATTGTTTTCCAGAAAGGCTGTACCAGCTGGCATTCCCACCAACAATGGATGAGTGTCCCCTTTTTCCCCACATCCACGCCAGCACTTGTTGTTCTTGCTCTTTTGAATATGTGCCAGTCTCTGTGGTGTAAAGTGGTATCTCATTGTTGTTTTGATTTGCATCTCTCTGATGATTAGTGATGATGAGCATTTTTTCATATGTTTTTTTGCCATTTGAATTTCTTCCTTGCTGAAGTTTCTGTTCATTTCTTCTCCCCATTTTTTGATGGGGTTGTTTGTTTTCTTCTTGTGAAGTTCTACCAGTGCCTGATAGATCCTGGATATTAACCCCTTATCAGATGGGTATTGGGTGAATATTGTTTCCCATTCTGTGGGCTGCTTTTGTATCTTAGTCACTGTTTCTTTTGAGGTGCAGAAGCTTTTTAGTTTCATGTAGTCCCATATGTTTATCTTTTCTTCTAGTTGCTTTGTTAGTGATGTTTCACCTTTGAAGATGCCTTTAGCTTCAATGTCGTGGAGGGTTTTTCCTATATTTTCTTCAGTGTACTTTATGGATTCAAGTCTGATATTGAGATCTTTAATCCATTTTGATCTGATTTTTGTGCATGGTGTTAGACACAGGTCCAAATTCCTTTTTTACATGTCGCTGCCCAGTTTTCCCAACACCACTTGTTGAAGAGACTTTTCTTACTCCATTTTAGACTCTTTGCACCTTTATCAAAGATTAAATGATCATGTGTTTGAGGTTGGGTGTCAGGATACTCAATTCTATTGCATAGGTCCACAGGTCTGCTTTTATTCCAATACCATGCTGTTTTAATTACTACTGCCTTGTAGTACAGTTTGAAGTTGGGAAAGGTGATGCCTCCCATCATTTTCTTTTTCCCAAGGATTGCTTTAGCTATCCTTGGGGGTTTATTGTTCCATACAAATTTCAGGAGTGTTTGGCCAAGACCAACTCTTGAGTGTCTTATTTTCCTCTATCCTCTGCCTAGATCTTTTTTAGTATGCTCATTGGTCTTTTAATTCCTCAGACAAACCATCTTTTTTTCCTGATTCATGATATCTTCATATTGAGTTTTGCACACACACATATATGTGTGTATATATTTCTCAGTTTTAAGTTTTGCTAATAGTCATAATTTCCTTTCTAAATATAGAACTTTGGGATACTGACCTGCCCCCACCCGGGCTTATGTAATTTAGGCTCTAAGTCTCTATCTCACCCCACCCCCAGATACTTCCTTCCTGGTGTTGTTGAAACTGTTACTATCTTACTCCTGTTCACTTATTCTGTTTCTTCCTCTACTAGAACATAAGGGTCATGTAGTACCTATATTTTCTTGGTCACCCTGTACCATTGCCTGAATAGCACATACAAAGTATTCAATATGCAATCTATTATAGATAGAACAAGGTTAAAGGAAAAGTATAGGGATTAAACAAAGGCAGAGAGGTGAAAAGAGAGCGAAAATATTGTTTTGTGGGTGGGAAGTGAGTATAATGACTTGAGAAGTAACCTCATATTATTCACTGATGACTTTGGGGCCCAAGTCCTGTGGTCTATATGCAGTGAATGCTTTATAAGTCTTAAAACTAAATCATACACTTTTTAACTTTTTAAAAAAATATATAATAATATAATTTCTTGAAAATTTCTTTGTGTCATAATTAGGTCATTACTCCCAAGGACATAGAATTAGCCAGCTGAAGCTCAAAGGGGCACATTAGTTTTTCTTGAATAAAAATTATTTTAAAGTGAAAAGATATGACCAATGTAGTCCAAGATACCCAAGAGCAGTCTCTGTGGAAGGGTTTTGTCGTATTATTAAGTATTGAGCCTACAAATGCCAGTGAATCAAAGCAAAAGCCAAAGGATAATGCACGAGCCTGACTCATGAACTCTAATAAAGCCTGTGAAATAGATCCCGTGTGCAGTTAGATCCCAAATGACTTCAAGATTGTTGAAAGCTTTCAATTGCAATTTGATTCCTTCCGTGGAGTATTACTGATCCTTAGGGGAAATTCTCAAAAAGTATTTCTACTTACAGAAGAAATACTCAAATTGCCCCTTTTGGTTTCTATATTCTCACAGATGGCTATTTTTTAAATTCAGTCATACTTATTTCCTTAAGTGGGCTTCTCTCTGAATTACTTGTGAAGTGTGATATATCACAGTAATGTGCGTTTGAGGTGAATGCAGATGCCACATTTACTCCCGTTTTTCACTTTGGGGCCAGCTGGGTGGTGCTGCCAGGGCACCCGGGGCCCACTTTCTTGGGGACTCAGTCAGTTGGTCCCGTAGTTCAGTCCAGGGCCCAAACGTGGTGCTGCTGGGCCCCTGCAGTGCTGGGGATTATCTGACCACCTCAGTAGGTCTCTGGGGACACATCGAGTGATGATCTGGGGAGCACGTTGTGCTAGGGACAGAACTGAGCCTGCTTGGACAAGGAATGTGCCTTAACTCCCATTAGATCTCTTTTGGGCCCTAAATTTTCTTTTTTAACTGTATGGAGGACTTCTACTGAAGAGAATTTCACACTGGTGCTTTGACAATCTTCCTGATAGGCTATTATATTTGAAAGGAAATCTTAGCCTTTAGACCATTTTACTACTACACACTTTAATATATACCTATCAACAATGTTTTGGGGGTTTTTTTTTTGTGCTTAGTGCTTCCCTTGTGACTCTGCGCAGGGGTCACTCCTGGAGGGGCTTGGGGGGAACCACAAATGGGGGCTGAGGATAGAACCCAGGTTCATCTCATGGAAGGCAAATGTATATCGGCCCCCGGAGTATTTCTTTTTCTTTTCTTTTTCTTTCTTTTTTTTTTTTTTGGGTCACACCCAGCAATGCTCAGGGGTTTCTCCTGGCTCTGCACTCAGGAATTACTCCTGGCGGTGCTTGGGGGACCATATGGTATGCCAGGAATCAAACCCGGGCGGCATGGGCCAACCAGCGTGCAAGGCAAACGCCCTACCTGCTGGGCTATCGCTTGGCCCCTCCCACTATTTTCATTTGCCTCATATAAACACAAGACTATCCTTGTCACTTGTTACTTGTCTTCCCATTGTTCATTGATTTGCTCGAGTGGGCACCAGTAATGTCTCCCTTCATTGGGAATGAGGTCCATTATTGCTACTGTTTTTGGCATATTAACTGATCACAGCCAGTTACAAAGACTATCCTTAGACCTATTAAAATTAATTTCTTCTTCCTATTTTCTGGGAACTACCACCATCAGTGCTCAGAGACCCAGAGTTAATTTTAGAGATGCTTGTGCTGGCATGGTGGGCATGGCAACAGGTAAAGATCAGGGCCATTTAGGTTCCCTTGGCAGTGCTTGGGCACCGTGCAGTGATGGATTCCAGCATCTGGTACCATGCCACTAGCCGCACACATATACACCCTGTACATAATTATTTAATTTAGTTTTTCTTTTGAGTCCCATCTGCTGTGCTCAGTGTTGACTCCTGGCTCTACACACAGGAATCACTTCTGGTGGGCTTTGGGGGCCACATAGCATTACTAGGATAAGCCACATGCAAGGCAAATGTCTTACCCACTTTACTATCTCTTAGTCACTTCCCAGTTGCTTAGTTTTATCTAATTTGTTATTGTAATCCATAATAAAACATCTCATTTAGAAATTTGAGAAAATCAAAATGTTGCTCAAGTATTGTTTGTCTGAACCAGGGCCCCAACAAAATCCACAGATAGTATTTGTAAGTTCTCTTAAGTATATTTCAAATAAGAGTATTTCCATTGTCCTGTTTTAAAAAAAAATCATTGATTTGTTTCCAAACCAATGGGGTCATTCATCCTGTTTTGTTGGGTTTTGCATTATATTGCCGTATCTATTTGCTTTCTGTGGCACCATCGACATTCTCTATGGCCCCATATTTCCTTTCAAGAAATTAGGTTGACTTAGTCTACTTAATACTATCATTATGGTAGTCACTACCATTTGTGGCTGGAACATTTGAAATGTGGCTAGTGTGAGTAAGTGAGGAATGAAATTTTAATTTTATTTACTTTTGGTATTAAACTTAAACACCCATCTGTGGTTATATAGACAGTGCAGCTCCAGTGGTTTTATTAGATTCAATGCCACATTCCAGTAAAAGTGCTCCAAAGGTACTTTCCATAGCCGACAACTTTAGTAATATTAAAACCTATCAGAGGATTCACCTAGCAGCCTGGTTAGTTTTTTGGGGGAGATGGGTAGGGCCATACCTGGGACTGCTTGAGGCATGCTCCCAGCTTGGAGCTTGGGGAATCATTAGCATTCGGGATCAGAAGCTAGGGCTCTCTCGGCCTGTACTACAGCCCCTTAAACCATCTTTCCAGCTCCCATATTTGCTTAAAAAAAAAAAGAAAGAAAAGAAAACCTCATCCTTATGGAGTTTATGAGAACTAAGGAAAGAACTCTACCTATCATGGAGAATTTACATATATTCACAGTAAACTCAGGTAAATTTGTTTCCTCTATATTAGAGCTGTGAGAAAATGAAACTTTGAAGAACATTTCAAAGACTTTGGATAAAACCAAATATAAAATACAGTTATTGCATAAAGTCTTAGAGCTGAGACTTATTTCTTACTCTGGGAGTTATTTCTTTTCTTCAAGGAAAAGAAAACGAGAAGCTCAGTACTGCTGAAATAATTCAGCGTGTTTCATGTCTTTGATTTATTTTTTCTCCTTTTCAGGCTTTCTCAAAAGATGCTAATGAACAACTTCCTTTGGAAACTCAATCTGCTGGCGTTATTCACATTTCTAATGAATAATTCACCAGCTTAACAGAATGTAGAGCCTAACAAATGCATCTACTGAGTCCAGAAACAAACTAGTAGTCTTAGATAAAGACTTTATAGGGCCTTTTCCCACTTAATATTGAATAAAGTTCCCCTAGAAAGGACAACTGACTGTATAAAATAAGCATGAATATGATGGGAAGAAGGGCTCCTTTCTCCTACCTGGTGCCTTGAAATAA
>JAJIBD010009897.1:0-29784 GCA_021461705.1 Cryptotis parvus | reverse complement strand
AGCCTCAAACCATTCCATCAGGTCATGGGAATGAGGTCTATAATTGTTACTGGTATTCGGCATATCAAATACGATACGGGTAGCTTGCCAGGCTCTGCTGTGCGGGTAGCATACTCTTGTAGTCATCTCAAAATCCAGCATGCGGACGCGAGCTGGGCTGTGATAGGCTGTCTGCTGGGTGGAGTTCTGACAAGGAGGAAGTCTGGATGTGGAAAATGGAGGTCCTCATGGAGTGGGGGTCGTCTGGCTTGTTGTGAGGCTCTGCTGGGGTGTCAGGCCAGGGCTAGAACCTGCCATCCCTCCCGGGCACCTCATGAGCGGCTGGGCACAGTGAGAGCCAGTAGCAGCTCTGCCCCATGTCTGTCTCTGGATCAGCATACCTGGGCCGGATTAAAAAGACTGCAGCAGGGGTGGATCTCGATGAGCTGGGCTGTGATAGGCTGGTCTGCTGGGTGGAGTTCTGACAAGGAGGAATTCTGGATGTGGAAAATGGAGGTCCTCATGGAGTGGGGGGGTTGTCTGGCTTGTTGTGAGGCTCTGCTGGCGTGGCGGGCCAGGGCTAGAACCTGCCATCCCTCCCAGGCACCTCATGCGCGGCTGGGCACAGTGAGAGCCAGTAGCAGCTCTGCCCCATGTCTGTGTCCATGTGCTCTGTCCATGTGAGTGTACGGTCCTTCAGCCCCTTCCAATAGATCTATACATTTAATGGGTTTTCCTTTGCATGTAAATTTATTTTTTTGATCATGCTGCATTCAATATTCTGTCTCTTTGGATTTTGTCATTTTCAGTATAATGTGTCTTGGAGTTTCCTAATTGGGTCTATTTTTTTTTCCTTCAAATTTTATTACACCACTTTTAGACATACAGTTGCAAGATGGCTCATGTCAAGTTTTGGTTCTACAGTGTTCCAACACCCATCCCTCCACCCAAACCCATCTCCCGTCACCTATGCCCCCCACAGCCCTCCCCCCCCCCCCACACCTCAACTGCTTGGCGGGTTCTGTATGTCTTTTATCTCCTCTCTATCTCTCCCTCCCGCCTACCTTTCCTACACATCGTAGAATGCAGTACATTAAAGAACATAACTGTTTCCATTAGTTTGAGGGACTGCATGGCCGCTTGCGGCGCAGGACTTAGGGGCCTCATGGTCAGCGTCCAGACAGTGATTATGGCGGCTAATGTGGTGGGCGAGTCTCATCCAGCTGCTTCCAGGACCCCCAGAGGTGATGGGCCCACCCCCAAAACCCATCTGTCCACCTAAGGGCCCCATGGCCAACTGAGCCTGGGGAAAAGCCGAGTTCCAGCTTCCCCAGCCGCGTCTGGAGGCCCCGCATGCTATGGCTGGTCACCCCAGGGCAGCTCCTGGGCGGGGCCACCGGGCTCAGACAAAATGGAGGGGGGAAGGGCCGGCCCCGGCTCCATCTGACGAATTCCCAGTGATTCCCGCTTCTGGGAGCTGCCTACCTGGGCCTCGAACTCGTTTTGTTCTGTTAATCTGGTCTTGAGGTAGCATCCCTCCTGGGCAGGCAGGTTGATCTGCTGCAGCATCCGGACAGCGAATATGGCGGCTAATGTGGTGGGCGAGTCTCATCCAGCTGCTTCCAGGACCCCCCAGAGGTGATGGGCCCCTCCCCAAAACCCATCTGTCCACCTGGGGGCCCCATGGTCAGCTGAGCCTGGGGAAAGCCGAGTTCCAGCTTCCCCAGCTGCGTCTGAGGACCCTAATTGGGTCTATTTTCACTGGGACCCTTTGGGTCTCTTAGATCTTGGTGCCTATAATTCTCAACTCTAGGAAGTTCTTATCAATTTTTTTTTTGGCTTTTTGGAGGCACACCTTGCAATGCTCAGGAGTTACTCCTGGCCCCCTTCGCTCAGCAATTACTCCTGGCAGTGCTCCGGGGACCATATGGGTTGCAGGGGATCGAACCCAGGTTGGCCGCGAGCAAGGCAAACGCCCAACCCGCTTTGCTATCGCTCCAGCCCCATCAATGGTTTCTTTACTGATATTTCTTTATCACACTTGCCTTTCTGTTCTTCAACCTCAATAATTCTTATATTGTTCCTCTTGAGCTCACCCCCATAGTTCTCTGATATGTTGTTCATTTCTTTTTTTAGGATTTTTTTTCACCTTCTGCTATTTCCTAGTGGTTTCCCTCCTCACTTGGAGCTCCTTGATATTTTGTTTATTTTCTCAGAGCTTCTGTGAGATACATATATATATGTATGTATGTATGTATGTATGTATGTATGTATGTATGTATGTATCAGTTATCATGCTCTTCATTTCTGACTGTAGTAGTGTTTTTAGTTTGACTCTCATGCTTTCTTGTGCATTGCTACTACCTACGCTATTGTTTCTTTGAGCTCACTGCACATCCTCATCACAGTGTCACTAAAGACACTGAGCATTTACTATGCTGCTTATATCTTCGGTGATACTGTTTTCACTCATGGAGCTTGGTGGGCTTCTATGTGTTTTCCCGTTGGTATTTTCCCCCACCCCTGGAAGATACTGAGGGATTAAGCTGGAGATTGCTCTCTGTCTTCTCTGCCCATCTTCACAGAATAACAGGAAGAATAATTGTGAGCACCATGTAATTTGTTAAATAGATCTATCTCCAGGAGCTATGGTGTGGGCCTTTCATATGTTTCCAGGTTGGGTGTGAGGCTGCTGGGACCCATTCAGTAGGGCCAGGTCTGCCTCCCATTCTGGAATAAGCCCAGTGATAACAGCCAGAGCAAAGCCTCACCGGGGTGGTGGAGCAACAAACAAGTCAGGCAGGAGCTGTGGTGTATAATAAAGACAGGCCCTTTGTATTACTCCATTTAAATTTCAACAGCTTTAGGTTTATGTCTTTAAAAATGTCATGGGAATTTTTTTGGGGGATTTTATTGAAGCAGTGTAGTGCTTTAAGTAGGATTGTCATTTTGACAATGGTAATCCTTTCAATCTATGAGCCGGTCATGTATTTCCATTTCCATGTGTCTTCTTTTAATTCTTTTAGTAGTGATTCATAGTTTTATTTATATAAATTTCTCTCCTTTTTTTTAAGGCTTTTTGGGTCACACCCACCGATGTTCAGGGGTAACTCTTGGTTCTGCAGTCAGGAACTACTTCTGGTGGTGCTTGGGGGAGCACATGGGATGCAAGGAATCAAAGCTCAGTTGGTTTACTAACACCCCACCTACTGTACTGTCAGTCTGGCCCTATATAAATCTTTTAACTTTATATAAATCTATATAAATCATTTGAGTTGATTTATAGATATTTGAAATTTTGAAGTGCAATTGTGAATTTTTTTTTTAGCAAATATTTTTCCACCACCCATCTGGGAGTGTTAATTTCCAAGATCTATAAAGTGCAGGTAAAAATTAACAAAACTGAATGAATAAACAACCCCATCAAAAATGGGGAGAAAAGATGAACAGAAACTTCGTCAAAAGAATACATAAGAAGCATATGAAAAAATGCTCTGCATTATTGATCACCAGGAAATGCTAATCAGAATAATGTGTCCTGTGGACAGGGAGGGTCCTTAAGAAGCACAGAATCTGGCCATAATGTAACTTTTGCCATGCTTAAAGGTGAAGGAGATTGGCAAAAGAAAGATAAACAACATTACCTGAAGCCACTTTAATATTTATTTGGGATGCAGCATTAAAGGCTTGGGAAAAGATAGATGCCGACCCAGAATACCAAGGAGCTGCCCAAAAATTTACCAGGGTCCTAACGAGCCCTTGATCACTTGATCACTTGATCACTTGAATCCCGTTATTCATCAATTTGCTCGAGTGGGCGCCAGTAACATTTCCATTGGACCTTATCACATGCCAATGTAGCCCAATGGCATCTGGTTGATTCAGGAATATGAAGAGCCTCAAACCGTTCCTTCAGGGTCTTGACGAGGAAGTCTGACCATCTTGTAGGTGGGCGGCCACGTGATCTTTTTGACATCCCGTGTGATCCAATTGGTAACGGCTCTAGTCCAGCGGTTGTCTCCAAATCGCATTACATGTTCAGCCCATCTGATTTTCGATGCCTTGGCAAACGAGACAGCGTCCCTGATTCTGGAATAGCGACGGAGGTTAGAACTCCGATTCCTTCTCTCACTTGAGTGAGGCGTGATATTCCAAGCATAGCTCTTTCGATTCCTCTCTGGGAGACCTGAATAGCATTCTTATCCTGCTTTTGTAGGGCCCAGGTCTCTGAGGTGTATGTTAATGCAGGGAGAACGGTGGAGTCAAAGAGATGTGCCTGGAGCTGGAGGTTCTTTGTCCTTTTTGCTATTTCTCCGATGCCTTTGAAGGTATTCCATGCCGCTCTCTTCCTCCTGCGCAGCTCAGGTTTAACGAGCCCTACTTTGAATTTATTGGGAGATTGACCGAGATTATCCGAAGACAAGTTCAAGACCCTTCAACTCAAAAAATGTTAGAACGAACACTAGCATATGAAATGCTAATCAAACTGGTCAGGCCATATTATGTAACATCAAAGAAAAGGAAGACCTCATGAGATACCTAAAGTCCTGCAGAAATGTCGGTTCGGCCTCCCATGGGGCACATGGGGCCTAGGCCTCTCTGGCTTCTGATTCTCCTGGAGGGTCAGGAGAGGAGGGAGATATCAAAAGGCTTCTGGGAAAGAAACAATAACCCAAAAGAAGAAACAGGAGTAATCAAGGAAACTATACTAATTCCAACCCCAGCCGTCAGAGGGCCCCATCTGGATTTTGCCCAAGGTGTGGCCAGGGGAAGCTTTGGGCCAAAGACTGTTGGTCCCAGAGGCGAAGCCAACCTTAGGCCTCACATGGGCAAATGATTTGTTTTGATTGCGGAAAGAAGGGACTCATCAGTAGAAATTGCAGAGCTCCTAGAATTATCAATGTGGGGCAACATCCTAGTAATCACTCTCTGGGAAATGTGATATGGAACCAGGTTCCACAAGCTCCACAAGTTCACGCAACTATGCTTCCCCTGGTTTCGGGGAAACTGGGTAGCGGGCCAGCCCCAGGCCCAGCTGAATCCAGGGGCACTCTCATTCACCCCACCTGCCCAGTATTCTCCGAATCAGAATGCTCAGAATTGCAACCAATAAATACTTGCCAGCCCACCCCATCAGGCAATGGCAGTTTAGAAATTCTCTTGCCCTAAGACTGTCACTATATGCCCCCGTCAAGATCCTTACATGCTCAAAACAGGGATAAAAGGACCTGCTCCCCAGGTAGTATAGGTTTAATTCTGGTGAGCAAATGACCGACATTTAAAGGAATTAAGGACTTCTAGATCCTGAATCTCATGGGGAGAGAATACTGTCAATCTCTTGTGAGGGAGCAGAAAGCCCAAAATACAAACCAGGGGGCCAGCGGGTAGGGCATTTGCTTTGCACACAGCCGACCAGGGTTCAATCCCCAGCATCCCATATGGTCCCCTGACCACTGCCAGGAGTAATTCCTGAGCAAAGAGCCAGGAGTAACTCCTGAGCATTGCTGGGTGTGACCCAAAAAGAAAAAAAAGGCAACCCAGCCCGGCCTCGGGCAGGGATTTCCTCCTGACTGATAGACCATAAATGGGCAGGCAGGGTCCAAGCCAACTTATTTTCTAAGAACTTTCAAAAGCCCCACTTGGGTACAGATGATCCAAGCAATGACTGCATGATTGATATGGTATTCGACTAAAGAAAATGTATTGCTTAACCTTCAAATCTTTTGGGTAAGGGTTTATGAGCTTAGAAGGGATAGGTTAGAAATAGTATTTGTGCTTTAAGTTCATTGGCCATGTAACACACAGGATATGCTGTAACGGTCCCAGAGGACCTATAAAAGTAGCTCCATTCCCCGGCTCAGGGTCTTAACTGTTCTGACCTTCTTGTCAGAGGGCAACTTGACTCTGGCTAGCCTCTGGCAATAAAGCCTGTTTGCCTTTTGCAGTCTGCAGTGCCTCCTTGTCAGCGTCGGGGATACTTGAACTTGTCTCTGGCCACAGTTTCTGGTGCAGCTCTCCCTCCTTCTGTGAGTTGTGTGTGATTGTGTGAATGAGTGTATGAGGCCCCACGGCTTCGGCTATGGGGTCTGATTGGGCTCTGTCCTGCGATTCCATGAAGTCTGTAACGGCTTAAGGGTACTTGCCTCTGAGGGCTCCGGCTCCCAGCCAGAGGCAACCAGGCACGGGGTTTATACGTGTGGCCCAATGCCAAGGACTTCTTAAGATTCTGCGAGGGGTTCAGCCAGGTGTGCATCAGAGAGTTGCCCATCCCATCCCCTCCTATTCCCCACCTTTGCACACTATTCCCAGAGAATCTATATCTAGCCACTGCCTAACACCCTGTGCCAACTAAATGGACTTTTGAAAAAGTTCTTTTAGGGAACCACTTGCTAGACTATTATTAGCTTTTCAGGATCCGCAGAACACCCTAGAGCTGGTGGCTTAAATGGTACCAACCCTTCTGCTGACTTCATCGTTGGTTATGCAGCTGCACAGAACCAAACCCACCAGCCACCTGCTGACTACCTAGTTGGGCACACTACCAGGATTTCGCAGGCCAAGCAACTGATTGTACCCATTGAAATTTATAAAAGGAAATTTAAGGGCATGTTGGATACAGGGCAGACATATCCATAATCTCCGCCAAGCATTGGCCCTCTAACTGGACCATGAATAAAGTGTCCCATAGCCTGAGTGGGGTAGGCAATATTTCTTCTCTTCTCTGACAGAGTGCGAGATGGCTGCCATATATTGGCCCTGAAGGGAACATAACCATGGTCCAACATTATATAGCCCATGCATTTAAATTTATGGGGTCAAGACATGCTGGAGCAGTGGGGAACAGTGATTCACATACCTCGTTCAATCCCCCATCGGGCACCTGTTCCAGCTCTCTCTAATGAGCCTTATTCAGAGAATGACCCTTTTTAACTGGGGCCGCTGTGGTTGAGGTGCTGACCACCTATCTGTATTCAGTGGAAATCTAACAAACCTATATGGACACCACAGTGGCCCCTCAACATCAAAAAGTTAGAGGCGCTGACAGACTTAGTGGAAGAACAGCTGAATTTAGGACATATTGAGGAAACGTTTTCAGAAGGAATTCTCCAGTTTTTGTGATATAGAAAATATCAGGCAAATGGCATTTGCTGATTGACCTAAGGAATGTCAATTCCACAATGGTTCCCATGGGGAGCCCCTGCAACCTGGGCTTCCCTCTCCAGTGGCTATTCCTAAAGATTGGCCACTAATTATCATAGATTTAAAAGTCTGTTTCTACAACATACCTATCCACCCAGATGTTGGATGATAGGTTTAGCTAGTTTGGGAGCTTTACTGTTTTGCCCACTCACAGCTTAATCTACTTAAGCCAAGGTTCATTCTAATGGGACCTCTCTTCTATGTAAACATTGCTAGAGGGTGTGGCAGTTACAGAAGTCACCTTGACCCTGAATAACTTCTGACTTATACATCTACTAAGACTTCTATGTTTTCTAGATTGGGCACAGCTCCTCTTTATACCCACTGCACCCAGCGTGGGACAGTTAGAATTTACCAGGAGACTACCACCCTGGCTACGTTGAGACTATAGGAAGACTATAGGAAGGATCATACTAGTTTGCTTTAAGCAGGCAAGTGTGACCCTTTCAGTACAGGAGAACAAGATACTCAGAATCACCCTGATGCAGATAATAATAAGAAGGACCTTGTGGGTACCATCTAGATTACATGAGGCTCATGAAATGAAGATGTATTACTTTATACCAGCTCTCTCTCTCTTTCTCTCTCTAGTGTTTTGCATAAGAGATAATCTCCATAGAAGGGATTAGTCCTTGGCTTCACTGTCTTCCCGTTGTTCATTGATTTGCTCGAGCAGGCCCCAGTAACATCTCCATATGTCCTGTCTCATGCTGGTAGAGCCCAAGGGCATCTGCTTGCTCCAGGAACATAAAGAGCCACAATCCATTCCGGAATGAGGTCTATAATTGTTACTGGTATTTGGCATATCAAATACAACACGGGTAGCTTGCCAGGCTCTGCCGTGCAGGTAGCATACTCTTGCAGTCATCTCGAAGTCCAGCATTTAATGATGAACCGCATGGCCGCTTGCGGCGTGCGAGCCAGACTGTGATAGGCTGGTCTGCTGGGTGGAGTTCTGACGAGAGAAGTCCGGATGTGGAAAATGGAAGCCCTCATGGAGTGGTGGGTCGTCTGGCTTGCTGCAAGGCTCTGCTGGGCCAGCGGGCCAGGGCTAGAACCCGGCATCTCTCCTGGGCTCCTTATGAGCGGCTGGGCACAGGGAGAGCAAGTAGCAACTCTGCCCCATGTCTGTCTCTGTAGTCCTTGGCTTAACCTTTGTTTATACCTATAATAGGGTGTGGCACCGCCTTCTTACAATTTGTTCTCTGCTGACATGACCCTCCCTGGATTACTTTGGTGTATATAACAGGACTGACTTGAGGCCCCTGGATCTTTTGCTCCTTTTGGTAGGACTCCTCTTGAGTGAGATCCTTTCTCTTTGGTGGGAGACTTAGGCTCTTTTGTATGGTCTAAGTTCGGACCAGAGCTAGAGTTCTTTCATTATATTGGATTGCTGTGGAAGAGCTTTTGTACTATTAAAAGCCTTTTTTGGAACTGCGCTGGTCTCGTGAGTTTTCATCTGTTCCCCGGTGTCCTCAGAGGTAGAAGAGAACCTCTGTCCTGACACTGTCGGGAACCTTGGCGGTATCCCCGACACCCAGATGATCATAAAAGGCCCTTTTGCATTGGGGCCAGAGCCATAGCATAGTGGGTAGGGCATTTGCCTTGCTTGTGGCCAACCCAGGTTCGATCCCTGGCATCCCATATGGTCCCCGAACAACGCCAGGAGTAATTCCTGAGCGAAGAGCCAGGAGTAACCCCTGAGCAGTATTGGGTATGACCCAAAAAAGAAAAAAAAAAAAAAAGTTTGCATTTTCAGTTCCTTCTATTAACCATCACTGTATCACTGTATCACTGTCTTCCCATTGTTCATCGATTTGCTCGAGTGGGCACTAGTAACATCTCCATAAGTCCTGTCACAAGCAAGAGTAACCAATGGCATCTGCTTACTCCAGGGACAGGAAGAGCCCCAAACCGTTCTTCAGGTCATGGAACAGAGGTCCATAATTGTTACTAGTTTTTGGCAAACAAGTAAATAAAACACGGGTAGCTTGCCAGGCTCTGCCATCTATTAACCATAAAGGTCCTTTACCCAGTATGCTACCCGCATGGCAGAGCCTGGCAAGCTACCTGTGTCATATT
Source organism: Cryptotis parvus (assembly GCA_021461705.1). Taxonomy (NCBI): domain Eukaryota; kingdom Metazoa; phylum Chordata; class Mammalia; order Eulipotyphla; family Soricidae; genus Cryptotis; species Cryptotis parvus. The sequence continues at coordinate 20,523 of JAJIBD010009897.1, read as the reverse complement.
TGATATGCTAAATACCAGTAACAATTATAGACCTCACACCCATGACCTGATGGAATGGTTTGAGGCTCTTTATGTTCCTGGAGCAAGCAGGTGCCCTTGGGCTCTACTTGCATGAGACAGGACATATGGAGATGTTACTGGTGCCCGCTCAAGCTAATCGATGATGAATGGGAAGACAAAGACAGAGACATAGGTTTCAATGGACAGTATTGCTGCAAGGAATGACTAATTCACCTACAGTGTGTCAACACTTTGATGAAGTTTTGCAATCTACTCGTGCTAAATTTCCTGATGCATACATCATCCACTACATGGATGATATCTTGCTTGATCACTTGACATCCCGTTATTCATCAATTTGCTCCAGTGGGCACCAGTAATATTTCCATTTGACCCTATCATGTGCTTCAATTGCTTCAATTGCATCTGGTTGCTTCAGGAATACGAAGAGCCTCAAAACGTTTGTTCAGGGTCTTGACAAAGAAGTCTGACCATCTTGTAGGTGGGCAGCCATGTGATCTTTTGACATCCCATGGGATCCAGTCGGTAATGGCTCTAGTCCAGTGGTCATCTCCAAATTGCATTACATGTCCAGCCCATCTGATTTTTGATACTTTGGCAAACAAGACAGTGTCCCTGACTCTGGAACAGCGACAGAGATAGGAGCTCTGGATTCCTTCTTTCACTTGAGTGAGGCGTGATATTCCAAGCATAGCTATTTCAATTCCTCTTTGGGAGACCAGAATAGCATTTTCATCCTACTTTCGTAGGGCCCAGGTCTCTGAGGTGTATGTTAATGCAGGGAGAACGTGGAGTTGAAGAGATGTGCCTGGAGCTGGAGGTTCTTTGTCTTTTTAGTTATTTCTTCGATGCTTTTGTAATGACTATTTTACCCGAGGCTGGTTTGAAAGTAGCTATGGAGAAAATCCAAATGCAGCCTCCATATGAATATTTGAGCTATGCTCTTGACTGCACTATAGTGCGTCCTCAAAGAATCTCCATTAGTCAAAAGAAGCTCAAAACCTTGAATGATTTTCAAAAACTGCTGAGAGATATCAACTGGATGCACCCCTCCCTTGGGATTCCTAACTGTGAGCTAAGTAATTTGTTCTACACCCTCGAAAGTGATCCTGCCAAGACAATTAACTCCTGAAGCTCAGAAAGAATTAGACTTTTTTTTTTTTTTTAATATTTTATTACACCGCCATGTGATATACAATTACAAAGATGTTCATGTTTGGGTTTCCGTCATACAGTGTTCCAGCACCCATCCCTCCGCCAGTGCCCATTTCCCAACACCAATGTCCCCACTTCCCTCCCCCTCCCCCAGCCCGCCTCTATGGCAAATTCTTTATCTCTTCTCTTACACATTGTGGATTGCAATACATACATTCAGAGATCATCATGTATATCTTTTTTCCTATATTCAATGCTCAGTTCTAGACTGGTATTATCATTTTTGACAAATATTAGCACACTGTTCTCTTCTCTGTCCTACCCAACCACTGATTCCCACATGTTTGTGGAAGATTCCACCTTTTTTTTTTATTGAAAGATGCTAGGTAGAGCTTTGGTTCTACAGTGTTCCAACACGCACCCTCCGCCCAAACCCATCTCCCATCACCAATGACCCCACCTCCCTCCCCCGCTCCCGCACCTCAACCACTTGGCGAGTTCTGCATGTCATTTCTTTCCTCTTTATATCTCCTTCCCAACAAACTTTCCTGCTCTTCGTTGACTGCAATGCATTAAAAGACATTACTGTTTCACTATTTTAGTGGACGCGGCCGCAGCGGCCGCGCCCTGGGCTCGAACTGCCTTTGCTCTGTTGATCTGGTCTGAGGCCGTTTTGCAGCGTCCGGACAGCAAAAATGGTGGCTAGTGTGGTGGGCGAGTCGGCATCCGGCTGCTTCCGGGACCCCTCAGAGGCGACGGGCCCACTCCCAAAACCCATCTGCCCTCCTCGGGGTTCCATGGTCAGCTAGGCCCGGCGCAGGCCGAGCGCCAGCCTCCCCCAGCCTTCCGCGAGGCCCTGTGCTGGCCCGTGGGCAGCTCGCCCGGCAGGGCCACCAGGTCCGACAAGATGGAGGGGGAAGGGACGACCACGCCTCCACTGACGACTTCCCGGTGATTCCCGCCTCTTGGAGCCGCCTACCTGGGCTCGAACTGCCTTTGCTCTGTTGATCTGGTCTGAGGCCGTTTTGCAGCGTCCGGACAGCAAAAATGGTGGCTAGTGTGGTGGGCGAGTCGCATCCGGCTGCTTCCGGGACCCCTCAGAGGCGACGGGCCCACTCCCAAAACCCATCTGCCCTCCTCGGGGTTCCATGGTCAGCTAGGCCCGGCGCAGGCCGAGCGCCAGCCTCCCCAGCCTTCCGCGAGGCCCTGTGCTGGCCCGTGGGCAGCTCGCCGGCAGGGCCACCAGGTCCGACAAGATGGAGGGGGGAAGGGACGACCACGCCTCCACTGGCGACTTCCCGGTGATTCCCGCCTCTTGGAGCCGCCTACCTGGGCTCGAACTGCCTTTGCTCTGTTGATCTGGTCTGAGGCCGTTTTGCAGCGTCCGGACAGCAAAAATGGTGGCTAGTGTGGTGGGCGAGTCGCATCCGGCTGCTTCCGGGACCCCTCAGAGGCGACGGGCCCACTCCCAAAACCCATCTGCCCTCCTCGGGGTTCCATGGTCAGCTAGGCCCGGCGCGAGGCCGAGCGCCAGCCTCCCCAGCCTTCCGCGAGGCCCTGTGCTGGCCCGTGGGCAGCTCGCCCGGCAGGGCCACCAGGTCCGACAAGATGGAGGGGGAAGGGACGACCACGCCTCCACTGACGACTTCCCGGTGATTCCCGCCTCTTGGAGCCGCCTACCTGGGCTCGAACTGCCTTTGCTCTGTTGATCTGGTCTGAGGCCGTTTTGCAGCGTCCGGACAGCAAAAATGGTGGCTAGTGTGGTGGGCGAGTCGCATCCGGCTGCTTCCGGGACCCCTCAGAGGCGACGGGCCCACTCCCAAAACCCATCTGCCCTCCTCGGGGTTCCATGGTCAGCTAGGCCCGGCGCAGGCCGAGCGCCAGCCTCCCCAGCCTTCCGCGAGGCCCTGTGCTGGCCCGTGGGCAGCTCGCCCGGCAGGGGCCACCAGGTCCGACAAGATGGAGGGGGAAGGGACGACCACGCCTCCACTGACGACTTCCCGGTGATTCCCGCCTCTTGGAGCCGCCTACCTGGGCTCGAACTGCCTTTGCTCTGTTGATCTGGTCTGAGGCCGTTTTGCAGCGTCCGGACAGCAAAAATGGTGGCTAGTGTGGTGGGCGAGTCGCATCCGGCTGCTTCCCGGGACCCCTCAGAGGCGACGGGCCCACTCCCCAAAACCCATCTGCCCTCCTCGGGGTTCCATGGTCAGCTAGGCCCGGCGCAGGCCGAGCGCCAGCCTCCCCAGCCTTCCGCGAGGCCCTGTGCTGGCCCGTGGGCAGCTCGCCGGCAGGGCCACCAGGTCCGACAAGATGGAGGGGGAAGGGACGACCACGCCTCCACTGACGACTTCCGGTGATTCCCGCCTCTTGGAGCCGCCTACCTGGGCTCGAACTGCCTTTGCTCTGTTGATCTGGTCTGAGGCCGTTTTGCAGCGTCCGGACAGCAAAAATGGTGGCTAGTGTGGTGGGCGAGTCGCATCCGGCTGCTTCCGGGACCCCTCAGAGGCGACGGGCCCACTCCCAAAACCCATCTGCCCTCCTCGGGGTTCCATGGTCAGCTAGGCCCGGCGCAGGCCGAGCGCCAGCCTCCCCAGCCTTCCGCGAGGCCCCTGTGCTGGCCCGTGGGCAGCTCGCCCGGCAGGGCCACCAGGTCCGACAAGATGGAGGGGGAAGGGACGACCACGCCTCCACTGACGACTTCCCGGTGATTCCCGCCTCTTGGAGCCGCCTACCTGGGCTCGAACTGCCTTTGCTCTGTTGATCTGGTCTGAGGCCGTTTTGCAGCGTCCGGACAGCAAAAATGGTGGCTAGTGTGGTGGGCGAGTCGCATCCGGCTGCTTCCGGGACCCCTCAGAGGCGACGGGCCACCTCCCCAAAACCCATCTGCCCTCCTCGGGGTTCCATGGTCAGCTAGGCCCGGCGCAGGCCGAGCGCCAGCCTCCCCAGCCTTCCGCGAGGCCCTGTGCTGGCCCGTGGGCAGCTCGCCGGCAGGGCCACCAGGTCCGACAAGATGGAGGGGGGAAGGGACGACCACGCCTCCACTGACGACTTCCCGGTGATTCCCGCCTCTTGGAGCCGCCTACCTGGGCTCGAACTGCCTTTGCTCTGTTGATCTGGTCTGAGGCCGTTTCGCAGCGTCCGGACAGCAAAAATGGTGTCTAGTGTGGTGGGGCGAGTCACATCCGGCTGCTTCCGGGACCCCTCAGAGGCGACGGGCCCACTCCCAAAACCCATCTGCCCTCCTCGGGGTTCCATGGTCAGCTAGGCCCGGCGCAGGCCGAGCGCCAGCCTCCCCAGCCTTCCGTGAGGCCCTGTGCTGGCCCGTGGGCAGCTCGCCGGGCAGGGCCACCAGGTCCGACAAGATGGAGGGGGAAGGGACGACCACGCCTCCACTGACGACTTCCCGGTGATTCCCGCCTCTTGGAGCCGCCTACCTGGGCTCGAACTGCCTTTGCTCTGTTGATCTGGTCTGAGGCTGTTTCGCAGCGTCCGGACAGCAAAAATGGTGTCTAGTGTGGTGGGCGAGTCACATCCGGCTGCTTCCGGGACCCCCTCAGAGGCGAGCGGGCCCACTCCCCAAAACCCATCTGCCCTCCTCGGGGTTCCATGGTCAGCCAGGCCGGCGCAGGCCGAGCGCCAGCCTCCCCCAGCCTTCCGTGAGGCCCTGTGCTGGCCCGTGGGCAGCTCGCGCCGGGCAGGGCCACCAGGTCCGACCAAGAATTAGACTTTTTATGTATCGGTTTCAAAAATCTTACCTGTCCAAATTTATTCCTGGAGAAAAAGTATGGTTATTGGTCTTTAACACTCCCGAGTCTCCAACAGCTGCTATAGCTCAATTATCTGGACCATTAGAATGGGTTTACTTACATAACAAACAGAATTGTACTACTACATCTTATCTTGAGATGATAGCCAACCTTATAATTAAGGGAAGTTCAAGCACCCAAGTATTGCTTGTACATGATCCTCATGTAATTGTATTTCTTGAACCTAAAAGAAATTGAAGCTGTTTTACCACTCAGTGAAATCCTTCAAAGAGCCTTAGAGGATTTCTCAGCTGAAAAACCTGGGAATTTCTGAAAAGGACACCTTTTGTGATTTCCACCATTTTTTGCTCCTCACCCATTCCTGATGTTCCCGTGTATTATATTGACGGCTCCTCATCAGGAAGGGGTGGAATTACTGGTTCTTCATTGGCTACTACAGTGCATACAAATTATAAATCTGCTCAACAGTTAGTGGAACTCGCCACCCTGATACATTTACTATCCCATATATGTGGCCCTTGTAATGTGGTGAGTGATTCTGCATATGTAGTTGGTTTATTTCCTGAAATTGTCACTGCTTCAATAAATGCCCATAATCCCATAGTTCAGGAGCTCCTCTGTTGGGAAGTCACTGGGGTCCCCAACAATATCAGGAAGCAAGTTCCCTTCTACCTCCAAAGCCGGTGGGGAATGGATGAAAACTCAGAAATCCGGCGCAGTTTTAAAAAGGCTTTACTATCACAGGTTCTGATATACAAGCCAAGAACAGGAAAACCCCCAGATTTTGGGTTCCCAGCTAGCCCTGGCCACATGTAGGCCAAGATGGCTGCCACCACATGTTGAAGCCCAACAGAGAATGGAGAGGCAGAAGCCAAGGAAAGCCAAAATGGTAAAAGGCCTTCTCTCTTCTCCCAGCTTATCATGCAAATAAAGGCAGTCATTCTATGTCTCTCTCTTTCCTTCTGACTAATTTCACTCATCATGATCCTTTCCATGTCCATCCATTTATAGGCAAATTTCATAACTTCATTTTTTCCTAACAGCTGCATAGTATTCCATTGTGTAGATGTACCACAGTTTCTTTATCCAGTCATCAGTTCTCAGGCATACTGGTTGTTTCCAGGTTCTGGCTATTGTGAATAGTGCTGCTATGAAAATAAAAGTGCGGATTGTGTTTCCACTATGTGTTTTTGGCTTCCCAGGGTATATTCACAGGAGTGGTATGGCTGAGTCAAAAGGGAGCTCAATTTCTAGCCTTTGGAGGAATGTCCACATTGTTTTCCAGAAAGGTTGTACAAGTCAACATTCTCACCAACAATATATGAGAGAATATATGAGAGAACAATATATGAGAGAACAATATATGAGAGACAGACATGGGGCAGAGCTGCTACTGGCTCTCCCTGTGCCCAGCCCTGGGCACTCATGAGGCCCCGGGGAGGGATGGCAGGTTCTAGCCCTGACCCACCACCCCAGCAGAGCCTCACAACAAGCCAGGCGACCCACCACTCCATGAGGACCTCCATTTTCCACATCCGGACTTCCCTCTCATCAGAACTACACCCAGCAGAAGAACCTATTACAGCCTGGCTTGCGTAGCCACTTGCGGCCACGCGGTTCATCAATAAATGCTGGACTTTGAGATGACTCCAAGAGTATGCTACCCGCACGGCAGAGCCTGGCAAGCTACCCGTGTCGTATTTGATATGCCAGATACAAGTAACATTATAGACCTCATTCCCATGATCTGATGGAATGGTTTGAGGCTCTTTATGTTCCTGGACCAAGCAGGTGTCCTTGGGCTCTACTTGCATGAGACAGGACATATGGAGGTGTTACTGGTGCCCGCTCGAGCAAATCGATGATGAACGGGAAGACAGTGATACAGTGATATATATATTTTTTAATTTTTTATTTTTACAATTACAAAGATATACAATTAAAAAGTTCATATTTGGGTTTTGGTCATACAGTGTTCCAGCACCCATCCCGCCAACAGTGCCCATCTCCCATCACCAACGTCCCGTTCCCCCCCCCTCCCCCAGCCCTCCTCCATGGCAGGTTCTTTATTTCTTTCCCTTTCTCTCTCTTTCTCTTTTTCTTCCCTTCCAGACTATGGATTACAGAACATACATTAAAGGGTTGTCAGAAAATGGAACAGTGTGCTAAAAATTGTTGAGGGTACTAATGCCAACCTAGAACTGAGCATTAAATAGAGGCAAAAGATACCCAGCTTATTTTATAGACAGAAATATTCCGAAAATGGGCTGGGCTATCTAGAGATGAACACAGGTAAACAACCCTATTGAAATGCAGCAATTCAGGTGGGCATTTTGGCCTGCCGCCTCCCTGAGCTGATTCAAAGCCTCCCTTGCTGAGCTGGGAGGGACTGTAAGCTAAGTGTAGTTGGAGCTTAAAGTAGGGTGTGTCACCCAACAACTTCCCCTGTTTAGTTTACTAAAATAAAACTGAAAAAGTACAAAATTTGGGCTAGCACATAAAGAAATTTAAACATAAAGGGATATTTCCAATTACAAAGTGATGTTACTTGTTACTTTAGGATCCTAACTTGTTTTTTGGACCCAAAGCAAAGTTTGTGACAAAGTGTTTCTAGCTATCTCATTATAATGAACTATAGTTTGCACTGTCCATAATTAATAAGGGTCAATTTGCCATATTTTATGTAAAGCTGTGTATCTGGGACAAAGTCTGAGGGACTACTTTTGGAACAGCAATAGTGGTGATCACGTGAATGAGTCTCTGGAGAGCAGCGATCAGGAACTCGTTGAATTGTCAGAAAAAACTGAATCAGGAATTGTCAGGAACACTGGAACAAATGTTGAATTGTCAGGAACACTGAAACAAATGTCTTAAGCACTGGAACTGTGTTGGATGACATATCTAGCTAATCTGGAAGCTTTGTTGTTTTGCCCATTCCCAGCTTAATCTATTTAAGCCAAGGTTCATTCTAATGAGACCTCTCTTCTATGTAAACACTGCTAGAGGGTATGGCAGTTACAGAATTCACCTTGATTGAAAAACTTCTGACTTATACATTTACTAAGACTTCTATGTTTTCTAGATTGGGCACAGCTCCTCTTTATACCCACTGCACCCAGCATGGGACAGTTAAAATTTACCAGGAGACTACCACCTTGGCTACGTTGAGACTATAGGAAGGATCATACTAGTTTGCATTAAGCAGGCGAGTGTGACCCTTTCAGTACACGAGAACAAGATACTCAGAATCACCCTGGTGCAGATAATAATAAGAAGGACCTTGTGGGTACCGTCTAGTTTATATGAAGCTCATGAAATTAAGATGTATTACTTTATATCAGCCCTCTCTCTCTCTCTCTCTCTCTCTCTCTCTCTCTCTCTCTCTAGTGTCTTACATAAGAGATAATCTCGGGATTAGTCCTTGGCATAACCTTTGTTTATACCTGCAATAGGGTGTGGCACTATATTCTGTTTAGAATTCTTTGTTGACATGACCCTCCCTGGATTACTTTGGTGTATATAACAGGACTGACTTGAGGCCCTTTCTGCTTTTGGCTCCTGTGGCTTTTGGCTCCTCGGCCTTTTGCTTTTGGCTATTGGCTTTTGGCTTTTTGCTCTTTGGCCTTCTGCTCCTTCTTCTGGGTAGGACTCAGCTCAGGTGAGATCCTCTCTCTTTGGTGGGAGACTTAGGCTCTTTTGTATGGTCTAAGTTCAGACCAGAGCTAGAATTTGTTCATTATATTGGAGTGCTGTGGAAGAGCTTTTGTACTATTAAAAGCCTTTTTGGAACTGTAGTGGACTCATGAGTTTTCATCTGTTCCCCTGGCATCCTTGGAGGTAGAAAAGAATTTCTGTCCTGACACTGTCGGGGACCCCGGCGGCATCCCTGACAGAACAGGAGTCTAGAACGCTGGAACAGGTGTCTGGAACACTGGTGTAGGCATCTTGCAGGGCTTCTTCATCAAGGGAACATTCGCACTCCAGTAATCATACCTGTAACTTAATCTCAGGCGAAATGAAAACATTTTCCAAGATTAGTCACAAAGAAATATTAGGGCTTTGTCAGGAATCCAAGTCTGGGATGGAGAGAAGAACATAAAGAAGCTCCAACAAGGGTGGAGCAGGGAGATAAATATGAGAATTGATGAATCCAAAACTGATGAATCTAGTAGGTCAGCAACAGAGCTGATTAATCCAATAGAGGCTTGTAGTGGTCAGATATTGAGAAGGTAGTAGTTTAGACATAACAGAGACAACAGTAATCACAAACATAATGGTGGCCACCATATGCACACAAACACACATTTGATCGATCAAATATATGGTCATATATAGCTATATATGTGACCCATCTAGAGTGATAATTGGTAATGAATCAAGCACTTCATGAATATAAAGCCTGCAAATATGATGGTGAGAAAGTGTCTTCCTGTGAATAGAACATTAGAAAAAATCATTTTAGCAAATTATTAAAATTTTGGATGCAGATACATCAGGCAGAGCTGCTCCCAGCTCTCCCTGTTGCACTTCCTGCACTCCACTGACCACGAGGAGTCAGGGACAGAGAGTAACTTCAGGCCCGAACCCATCATCCCAATAAAGCCTCAGAAGAACCCAGAAGAACCCCCACACCATGCTGGCAGCGATTTTCATCTTCCGGACACCACAGCTTCTCAGAACTCCACCTAAGAGACTAAGCCAATCTCAAACCCGGCTTGTCAGAGACCCACCCTACGGAGGAAAGTTTTTCAAGCCCAGGAATGCTTGAACCAAAGATGTGGATACACCCTTACCAAGAATATTCTACCCAGCCCTCTCAGAGAGCCCGGAAAGCTACTGAGTATATTGCCTGCACAGCAGAGCCTGGCAAGCTGTCCGACACATATTCACTTGATCACTTGAATCCCGTTATTCATCGTTTTGCTCGAGCGGGCGCCAGTAACATTTCCATTGGACCCTATCACGTGCCAATGTAGCCCAATGGCATCTGGTTGATTCAGGAATACGAAGAGCCTCAAAACGTTCCTTCAGTGTCTTTACAAGGAAGTCTGACCATCTTGTAGGTGGCGGCGGCCACGTGATCTTTTGACATCCCGTGGGATCCAGTCGGTAATGGCTCTAGTCCAGCGGTTGTCTCCAAATCGCATTACATGTCCAGCCCATCTGATTTTCGATGCCTTGGCAAACGAGACAGCGTCCCTGATTCTGGAATAGCGACGGAGGTCAGAACTCCGGATTCCTTCTCTCACTTGAGTGAGGCGTGATGTTCCAAGCATAGCTCTTTCGATTCCTCTCTGGGAGACCCAAATAGCATTCTCATCGTGCTTTCGTAGGGCCCAGGTCTCTGAGGTGTATGTTAATGCAGGGAGAATGGTGGAGTCAAAGAGATGTGCCTGGAGCTGGAGGTTCTTTGTCCTTTTAGCTATTTCTTCGATGCCTTTGAAGGCATTCCATGCCGCTCTCTTCCTCCTGCGCAGCTCAGGTTTTAGGTCATTCATCATGTTGATTTCTCGACCTAGGTACACATAACTGCTGCATTCAGAGATGTTTGTTCCATTGAGAGTGAATGGGGCCTCAGGAACTAGTTCATTCTTCATGAACATTGTTTTCTTTAGATTCAGCTGTAGACCTATCTTTCCACATTCTCGGTCGAAGTCAGCCAGAATTTGTGCCGCTAGGCTAATGTTTGGTGTTATTAGAACGATGTCATCAGTGAAGCGGAGGTGGTGTAGTTGCCGACCATCTATCTTCACTCCCATTCTTTCCCATTCTAATTGTCGCATGATATTCTCGAGGGTGGCACTGAAGAGTTTTGGTGAAATGGTATCACCCTGTCGAACCCATCTTTTCACATTAATGATCACTTCTTTGTAGAATGGTGAGATCCTGGTGGTGAATCCGTAATACAGCTCACGAAGGATCTTGATGTATTGGGTTTGAACACCCTGTTTGGCTAGGGCTTCAATGACTGCTTCAGTCTCCACAGAATCAAAGGCTTTCTGTAAATCAATGAACATGAAACAGAGCGGCATCTTGTACTCCCTACAAACCTCAATGAGCTTGGTTACTGTGTGGATATGGTCGATTGTACTGAATCCTTTCCGGAAGCCTGCTTGCTTGCATGGTTGTCCTTCATCTAGTATTCTGCTAATCCTGTTCAGGATGACTCGTGTAAACAGCTTGTAGATGACGGACAACAGGCAGATGGGGCGATAGTTGCCAATGTTGTGGATGTCTCCCTTCTTGAACAGTAGAACTGTCCTGCTGGTTTTCCATTGGGAGGGCACCTTGCATCGGACAGGTAGCGTGTGAAGAGCCGAGCTAGTGTATTGATGAGTACCGATGGCAGATTCTTCAGGTGTTCGGGTCTGACTTTGTCTGGTACTGGTGCTGTTCCCATCTTTACCGACGAGATGGCATGCTGGACTTCAGAAGGGAGATCGTTGGGAATGACATTTCCATCCTGTGGAATTTGGTATGTGGGCAGGTGGATGTGGCTATCAAAGAGATTTGAGTAGAAGTCCTGGATAATCTTCTCCATTGCCTTTCTGGAAGATGTGATAGATCCATCAGGGCGTCGGAGGGCAGTCATCTTGGTCTTTTTTTTTTTTTTAAAGATACTCATGACAACCCTTTTATTTTTTTTTTTTTGGGGTCACACCTGGCAATGCTCAGAGGTTTCTCCTGGATCTGCACTCAGGAATTACTCCTGGCAGTGCTCGGGTAACCATATGGGGATGCCGGGGATTGAACCCGGGCCAGCATGGGCCGGGGGCAGGCAAGGCAAACGCCCTACCCACTGGGCTATCACTCCCGGCCCCTGTCATCTTGGTCTTATAGTTGGCGAAGGACAGGCGGGCAGTGCGAATGCTTTTCCCGGCTTCTGCTGCATCTTCCAGTATTTCTGCTCTTCTGTCTTTGAGGTCTTCTTTTATCGCTTCTCTGCACCGTTTAGCAAGCTTGGACGTTAGCATTTGGTCTCCTGAAGCTCGCACCTTGCCACGTTGGCGAATGAGTTCGAGAGTTTCTGAAGACAGGCGTTCTTTTGTGTCTTTCTGTCTCTCAGCATGCTTGGCACAATCATGGAGGTGCTGGAACCAGTCGGTTGTATTCTTCATCGATGTCGTCCAATGATGGTATCTTCGCATGTTGCTGCAATGGTGCCAAAGAGTTCCCAGTTGGTGGTCGTTCTGGGAGTTCTCTTCTTAAACTTTGCAGCCTTTTCTCCCCATTGTGGGAAGTAGAATTTTGCACGAAGGAGACGGTGGTCCAATCCTGTTTGGAATTTTGGGACGACAGCAACATCGGTCAGACAAAACCGTCGATTGAAGATGATGTGGTCAATTTCGTTGTGGAACTGTCCGCCAGGAGATTCCCATGTCCAACGTTCCGCTTCAGCTTTCTGGAACTGTGAGTTCCCATGAATGGTCTTGGTGGACATGATGAACTCAGATAGTCTCTCACCCTGTTCGTTCCATTCTAGGCCATGGGTCCCAATGTGGAGTTCTTCAGCCGATCTTCTTGGTCCTATCTTGGCATTAAAATCAAGACTATGATTTTACACCTTCTATAAGATCATAGTCTTGATCTTGACTTCTACAAGATCAAGACTATGATCTTGTAGAAGGTGTGATCTTTTTATAGAACTCCTCCCATTCCATGTAGAATTTCTCAATTTCATCTTCTTTGTATGTGGATGTTGGTGCGTGGACAATGAAGATAGAAATTGCTGGCAGTGGGCCACATCTCTTCAGGTGTAATCGTCCTATTCGGTTTGTTAGGCATTCAAATGAATCAGTGTTTACAGCCATGTTCGTGTTGGACAAGGACACCAACACCACCGATGCCTCTTTCGTCGCATGTTCCAAGGAACAATTCTTCTCTGGTGTCAAATACTGCATGATGCAACTGACACCTCCTCGTCTCAGTCAGACCAATGATGTTGTACTTGATCTTTTGTGCTTGCAGCATCAGATCCTCAATATATGCTTCCGGTGCCAGCGCACGTGCATTGAAAGTACAGACAGTCATTTTAGTCCTTCTTCGTTTTGGCAGCCTAGGATGGCCATGAAATTTTATCAGGCACTGCTTATTCGCCTTTCTTACTGCTGCCATATTAAGGGCTCTTTCGGGGTCAGGAAAATAAACATTTCTGTTACTGGATTTGGCATATCGAACACGCATCAGACAGCTTGCCAGGCTCAGCCATGCGGGCGCTATATTCTCATTACTTTGTGGGGCTTTCTCAGAGGGGTGGGTGGAAACAAGGAAAGCTGGTTTCTGCTCTGCTGGGTGTACCTGTGTCTTAGGCTTAAGCATTCCTGGGCTTGAAATACTCTCTTCTGAAGGGTAGGTCTCTGCGTGGTGGGTCCTTGTAGGCTGGGTTTCTGACAGGCCAGGCTGGAGACTGGATTAATCTGCGGGCTGGAGACTGGATTAATCTGCTAGGTGGAGATCTTACCTGCTGCAGAGTGTGGATTGTGAAGATCGCTGCCAGCAAGGTGTGGGGGTTTCTCTGGGCTCCTCTGAGGCTCCATCGGGTTGGTGGACTCGGGTCGAAGTTGCTCTCGTGGTCCATGGAATGCAGGGGGTTCAACAGGGAAAGCTGGTTTCTGCTCTGCCAGGTGTACCTGTGTCTTAGGGCTCAAGCATTCCTGGGCTTGAAATACTCTCCTCTGAAGGGCGGGTCTCTGCGTGGTGGGTCCTTGTAGGCTGGGTTTCTGACAAGCCAGGCTGGAGACTGGATTAATCTGCTGGGTGGAGATCTTACCTGCTGCAGAGTAGTGTGGATTGTGAAGATCGCTGCCAGCAAGGTGTGGGGGGGTTTCTCCGGGCTCCTCCAAGGCTCCATCGGGATGGTGGACTCGGTCGGAAGTTGCTCTCGTGGTCCATGGAATGCAGGGGGTTCAACGGGAAGTTGTTTTCTGCTCTGCCGGGTGTACCTGTGTCCGACACATATTCAGTATGCCAAAACCAGTAAAAACGTTTATTCCCCTGACCCTGAAAGATCCCTAAATACAGCAGCACTAAGAAGGATGAACAAGGAGAGGCTGGTAAAATCTCAGGGCCAAACTAGGCTGCCAATAGGATGAAGGACTAAAATGACTGTCTGTACTTTCAATGCACATACGCTGGCATCGGAAGCATATATTGAGAACCTGATCGTGCAAGCACGAAAGATCAAGTACTACATCATTGGTCTGACCAAGACGAGGAAGCATCAATCACATCACGCCGCTTTTGACACCAGAGAAGAACTGTTCCTTGGAACATGCGACAAAAGAGGTGTGGTGGCATCGGTGTCCTTGTCAACACGAACCTGGCCATGAGCATTGATTCATTTGAATGCCTAACAAACCAGATAGGGCGATTACATTTGAAGAGATGTGGCCCACTGCCAGCAGTTTCTATCTTTGTTGTCTACGCACCAACATCCACATACAAGGAAGAAGAAATTGAGAAATTCTACATGGAACTGGAGGAGTTCTATAAAGAAGATCACACTTTCTACAAGATCATAGTGATTTTAATGCCAAGATAGGACCGAGAAGATCGACTGAAGAACTCCACATTGGGACCCATGGCCTAAAATGGAACGAACAGGGTGAGAGACTTTCTGAGTTCATCATGTCCACCAAGACCATTCATGGGAACTAACAGTTCCAGAAGGCTGAATCTAAATGTTGGGTGTTGTGAATGCCGCCAGGGTCCCCGACACTGTCAGGACAGAAGTTCTCTTCTACCTCCAGGGACGCTGGGGAGCAGATGAAAACTCACGAGTCAGGCACAATTCCAAAAAGGCTTTTAATAGTACAAAAGCTCTTCCACAACACTCCAATATAATGCACAAACTCTAGCTCTGGTCCGAACTTAGACCATACAAAAGAGCCTAAGTCTCCCACCAAAGAGAGATGAGTCCTACCCAGAAGAAGGAGCAAAAGGCCAAAGAGCAAAAAGCCAAAAGCCACAGGAGCCAAAAGCAAAAAGGCAAAGGGGCCTCAAGTCAGTTCCCTTATTTCACTATCTTCACTATCTTCCCGTTAATCATCTATTTGCTAGAGCGGGCACCAGTAATATCTCCATATGTCCTGTCTTATGCTAGTAGAACCCAAAGGCATCCACTTGCTCCAGGAACATAAAGAGCCTCAAACCATTATATTAGGTCAGGGGAATAACCTAATATAAATGTTACTGGTAGATGGCATATCAAATACTACACGAGCAGCTTGCGAGGCTTGCCGTGTGGGTGGCATACTGTTGTAGTCACCTCTAAATAAAGCATTTATAGATGAACCGCACGGCCGCTGGGTGGAGTTGTGACGAGAGGGAAGTCCGGATGTGGAAAATGGCGGGCCCCATGGAGTAGAGGTGGGTGGTCTGGCTTGTTGTGAGGCTCTGTGGGGTGGCAGGCCAGGGCTAGAACCCGCCATGCCTCCTGGGTGCCTCACGAGCAGCTGGGCACAGGGAGGGCAAGGAGCAGCTCTGCCCCATGTCTGAGAATCTCTGGTTCAGCATACCTGGGCCGGATTGAGAAGAAACTGCTGCAGAGTAGCTGTCGATGATCCAGGCTTTAATAGTCTGGTCTGCTGGGTGGAGTTGTGACGAGAGGGAAGTCCGGATGTGGAAAATGGCTGGCCCCATGGAGTAGGGGAGGGTGGTCTGGCTTGTTGTAAGGTTCTGTGGGGTGGCAGGCCAGGGCTAGAACCCGCCATGCCTCCTAGGCGCCTCACGAGCAGCTGGGCACAGGGAGAGCAAGGAGCAGCTCTGCCCCATGTCTGAGAGTCTCTGGTTCAGCATACCGGATTGAAAAGAAACTGCTGCAGGGTGGCTGTCCATGATCCGGTAATCCAATTTGTGACAGGGAGGGTCATGTTAAGAAAGAACCCTAAACAGAGTGTAGAAGAGCAGTGCCACACCCTATTGCAGGTATAAACAAAGGTTACACCAAGGACTAATCCTGAGATTATCTCTTATATAAAACACTGGAGAGAGAGAGAGAGAGAGAGAGAGAGAGAGAGAGAGAGAGAGAGAGAGAGGGCTGATATAAAGTAATATATCTTAATTTCATGATCTTCATGTAATCTAGATGGTACCCACAAGGTCCTTCTTATTATTATCTGCATCAGGGTGATTCTGAGTATCTTGTTCTCGTGTACTGATAGGGTCACACTCGCCTGCTTAAAGCAAACTAGTATGATCTTTCCTATAGTCTTCCTGTAGTCAGGATGGTAGTCTCCTGGTAAATTCTAACTGTCCCACACTGGGTGCAGTGGGTAGAAAGAGGAGCTGTGCCCAATCTAGAAAACATAGAAGTCTTAGTAGATGTATAAGATCATGTTGCCACCCACCTACAAGATGGTCAGACTTCTTCATCAAGACCTAAAACGAACGGTTTGAGATTCTTCGTATTCCTGGAGCAAGCAGATATCATTGGGTTACACTGGAACGTGATAGGGTCAAATGGAAACATTACTGGGCCCGCTCAAGCAAATCGATGAATAACGGGATGTCAAGTAATCAAGTGATTAAATTTTTAGTGAGTACTTTTTAGGATTCTCAGATTATTGAACACCGTAGCACAAGTCTATTGCATTCCAATGTCTTATCCTGTGAACAGAATCATTACAAAAACTTTTTTTCATTGATTTAGCAAACCTTTTGTAATGAGCACTGTGATGAGAGTTTAAAACATCAAACATCATAGAAAGAATTTGTAACAGCCAAGTTCTTTTTCTGTAAATACCTGTGAGCAAAAACATTAGTAAAGGAAACTCTATCATTAATCCTTGAAACATTTTGATATTGAGCACTATGCTCGGAGTCCACCCTTTTTTCACCTTTTTTAACTTGTAAACAAAACAGTAGAAAAGTCATTAATTTTGTTTGTTTTTTGCTTTTTGGGTCACACACAGCGATGCTTAGGGGTTACTTCTGGCTCTTCACTCAGGAATTACTACTGGCGGGTGCTCGGGAGGCCATATGGGATTCTGGAGATTGAACCCGGGTTGGCCGCTCGCAAGGCAAACACCCTACCCGCTGTGCTATTGCCCCGACCAAAGTCATTAATTTTTTTTTTTGTTTTAAATTTTTTTAAATTAAACATTTTATTATACCACCGTGAGATATACAATTACAACGTTGTTCATGTTTGGAGGTTTCGGGTCACATAGTGTTCCAGCACCCTCGCCTCCACCAGTGTCCATTTCCCACCACCAATGTCCCCAATTCCTCCCCCCCCCCCCCATAGCCTGCCTAAATGGCAGGTTATTTTATCTCTTTTCTCTCTCCCTCTCTCTCTTCCTTCTCTTTACACATTGTGGGTTGCACTACATACACTTGGAAGCCATCATGTGCATTTTTTCCCTGTATTTAGTGCTCAGTTCTATGCTGGTATCAGCCCTTTTGACATTTATTCACACATGTTCCCTTCTCTATCTTACCTAACATCTGACTCTCACACGTTTGTGGTAATTTCCATTTTTGGTAAGATCACCTGATATATTTATGTCATGCAAATAAATGCAGTCATTCTATGTCTTTCTCTTTCCTTCTGCAAAGTCATTAATTTTTAAAACGTTGGTACTGAACATCACACACAGGAGTCCATTTTTCTTCAAAGAATTAAAAAGCTTCTTCATTCGTCATTCCTTTCCATTAAAAACCTTAGAAAATTTCTTTAAAAAAATACCTTCTCCTTGAGGGTTATTCAGATGCTCTCTCCTTTAAACTCACTCCAAGGCAGCAAGGAAAGATTAACACTTACACATTAAACACTTAAGAAACTGCTTTTTTTGCATTTCATAAGAGAGAAAGTGTTTATCTCCAGAGAGAACATCAATAGGCTGCAAGGCAAGATCATTATTATTAGACATAAACCGTGATCAACAGGCTGCAAAACAAGATAATTATTTTTTTTATCTATCTATCTATCTATCTATCTATCTATCTATCTATCTATCTATCTATCTATCTATCTATCTATCTATCTATCTATCTATCTATCTATCTATCTATCTATCTATCTATCTATCTATCTATCTATCTATCTATCTATCTATCTTTTATCTCTCTCTCTCTCTATCTATTTATTTATTTGCTTTTTGGGTCACACTGGTGACGCTCAGGGCTTACTTCCTAGTTCTTTGCTCCAGAAATTACTCCCTTACAGTGCTAAGGGACCATATGTGATGACGGGAATCGAACCCGGTCGGCCACGTGCAAGGCAAACGTCCTACCTTTGCTATGTCTCTGGCCCTGACAAGATCATTATTAAAATGAACCAATCCAGGAGGTTTAAACAGCAGCATGCAATTTGAAATTTAAGGCTTTACATTGAAAGAATTAGTTGTTTTCTGATTCTTGGGAGAATTATAGTCTTGACAAGTCACAGAAGAACTCAGAGTTTCTTGGAAGGGTTATCATCTGCAGAAATGAAAGCAAAACCTCTTCCCGAATAAGGAGGTGACCTGTAATCCATTTATCATCAATTTTCTTTTTTTAATTTTTTATTTTTACAATTACAAAGATATACAATTAAAAAGTTCATATTTGGGTTTTGGTCATACAGTGTTCCAGCACCCATCCCACCACCAGTGCCCATCTCCCACCACCAATGTCCCCGGTTCCCTCCCCTCCCCCAGCCCTCCTCCATGGCAGGTTCTTTATTTCTTTCCATTTCTCTCTCTTTCTCTTTTCCTTCCCTCCAGACTATGGATTACAGAACATACATTAAAGGGTTGTCATGTGTATCTTTTGCCTCTATTTGATGCTCAGTTCTAGGTTGGCATTAGTACCCTTGACAATTGTTAGCACACTGTTCCATTTTCTGTCTTACCTAGCCTCTGACTCCCACACGTTTGTGATAATTTCCACCTTTGACAAGACCTCCTGGTATATGTTTCACTTGACCTTGGATATTGGTATCATAATATGTACATATATATTTATGTTATGCAGATAAATGCAGTCATTCTGTATCTGTCTCTCTCCTTCTGGCTAATTTCGCTCAACATAATCTTCTCCATGTCCATCCATTTATAGGCAAATTTTATAACTTCATTTTTCCTAACAGCTGCATAGTATTCCATTGTGTAGATGTACCAAAGCTTTTATCCAGTCATCGATTTTCGGGCACTCTGGTTGCTTCCAGATTCTGGCTATTGTGAATAATGCTGCTATGAACATAAAAGTAGGGATGGTGTTTCTGCTGCGTATTTTTTGGTTTCCCAGAGTAGATTCCCAGGAGTGGTATGGCTGGGTCAAATGGGAGTTCAATTTCTAGTCTTTGGAGGAAAGTCCATATTGTTTTCCAGAAAGGCTGTACCAGCCGGCATTCCCACCAACAATAGATGAGTGTCCCCTTTTCCCCACATCCACGCCAGCACTTGTTGTTCTTGCTCTTTTGAATATGTGCCAGTCTCTGTGGTGTAAAGTGGTATCTCATTATTGTTTTGATTTGCATCTCTCTGATGATTAGTGATGAGGAGCATTTTTTCACATGTTTTTTGGCCATTCGAATTTCTTCCTTGCTGAAGTTTCTGTTTATTTCTTCTCCCCATTTTTGATAGGGTTGTTGATTTTCTTCTTGTAAAGTTCTACCAGTGCCTGATATATCCTGGATATTAACCTCTTATCAGATGGGTATTGGGTGAATATTCTTTCCCGTTCTGTGGACTGCTTTTGTATCTTAGTCACTTTCTTTTGAGGTGCAGAAGCTTTTTTAGTTTCATGTAGTCCCATATGTTTATCTTTTCTTCTAGTTGGTTTGTTAGTGATGTTTCACCTTTGAAGATGGCTTTAGCTTCAATGTCGTGGAGGGTTTTTCCTATATTTTCTTTAATGTACTTTATGGATTCAAGTCTGATATTGAGATCTTTATTCCATTTTGATCTGATTTTTGTGCATGGTGTTAGACACAGGTCCAAATTCATTTTTTACATGTCGCTGCCCAGTTTTCCCAACGCCACTTGTTGAAGAGGCTTTCCTTACTCCATTTCTTCCTTCAGGGCCAATATTTCCTTGGTGAGTTTCAGTCTTGTTGATCTATCCATCGTTGATAGAGCAGTGTTGAAGTCTCCAACTATTATTGTGCTACTGTTAATGTCTTCTTTGAGGTCTCTTAGCAGTTGTTTTATGTATTTTGCTGACCCCTCATTGGGTGCATATATGTTTAGTAGTGTAATTTCTTCCTGGTAGTCATGTACCCCTTAAGTAATAAGAAGTGGCCTTCGTTGTCCCTTCTAACCTTTCTCAGCCTGAAGTCTATATTATCTGATACTAATATGGCCACACCAGCCTTTTTGGAGGAGTTGTTTGCATGGAGAATGGTCTTCCAACCTTTGACTTTGAGTCTGTGTTTGTTCTGATTATTCATATTCGTTTCTTGTAGACAGCAGAATGTTGGGTTCAATTTTTTAATCCAATTTGTTACTCTGTGTCTCTTAATTGGTGTATTTAGACCATTGACATTGAGAGAGATTATTGTCATCGGATTTTTTTATTGGAAAAAAATTGTATTTTGGAAGAACTCACTACATAAGGTGACAGAATTCCACAATCAAATTACATGAAAATATACATT